>MU912065.1:0-32376 GCA_036418165.1 Cooperia oncophora
TACTGGCTCTGATTTCCTTTATTTTTATGTCGATTATATGCTCTTTTCCTTGTATTTTGCCTTATTTCAGGCATTTATTCAAATGGCTTGCATTCTTTCAGATTCAGAGTCAGTACAATTCTAAATTGGTCAGAATAACTCACCTTCCACTTTAGAAGCTTGAAGAGCTGAAAAAGTGGGAATTTGCAGCCGAATTCCATCGAAATCAGCTGATTCACCGCTGTCGCGTCACGTGCGGCGCGGCTGTGCCGCCCCGACAGTCCGTAATGATGAGTCGGGGCGGCATTCCCATAGAAACTTACACAACGTACCTCATGTGATCCCATGTGATAAGTTCCCCAGTGTATACCGATCGAAAATTTGGAATTTATGAGCTCATGCACAGCTACGGCTTCATTGGGATCGATGTGCTGCGATTTCATAATCCATCTGAAAGTGAACAAGTGTGTATGTAGGATGAAATGATTTTGTTACTCTTGGAAAAATAGGATTTTGCATGGACGCGGCTGACGCGCACCACTTTCCAGCCCCAAAGGCATAAGACCAAATAATAGCTGAATAGCAATGGTAGTCATTCATTCTCATTTAGTGAATCGAAATCATCGGGCTCCCCACTCAACTACCCCTAATCGGCAGACCTTTCTACCCAGGACGTCCCATGGGACGCAGCCTCTCCTCTGCCCCCAGACAGGAGCCGGACGTAAAAGTTTGGCTACCTTAGAGACCGAACAGCCCTAGCATTTATGAACGTATTCAACCCACATGGCTACGTATACAACATCAACTATAACAGCACCCATAGGGACCTGATCGGAAAGATGACAGCAATGGGAGCTGTCCTTACAGTAACACGAAAAGTAATAGCAATTACTACGCATTAACTTCAAAGGTTAAGCTAGTTTTCGCCCCTTTCATCCCATCCCCAGATGGGTGTGGGATGAAGATATCAGCTAGACCGTTCGGAAGTGCACCGTTGCCCCGCGGCTCAATGTATGAATACTCTCACGAGAGCAGCAACAAAGCGCTGTTCTGTGAACTTGCCGCTGGTGCCGAGTCAAACGAGCCGGGATACCACTTCTTGCATGCAAGGCACTTGGCAAGCCACATATGTACAGTCTCGTTTGCTACGGATGATGGGGCGTGTCAAGGGGGGTGGGGGAAGATGGGAAGCGGCGCCAGCCACTTTTTTTCTATTTCTTTTTTCTTACGGCAAGCAGCCATGACTGTAACATATCGTTCGTGTCTGTCTTTCCACCAGTTGTGGCCGCTTATCCGCTCTGGCAACTAGAGCATAATGGGCTGGCAGCGGGCTAGTTCCTGCCACACTGATAAGTCCCTTCATACGCAGCGAACATGACTGCACGAGAAACCAGTAAAGTGACCTTTTAATTATTCTTTCTTTTTTCAGCTCTCCTTTCTCATTTTAATTGTAGACGTCCAAAACTCACCGTGGTTTGTAAGCACCGATGGGGATTGCTGCAAGATTGAAAGGACCCAATTGGTCGCCAATCTTCTTGAATTCCTTATCACAAAAACCAGTATCACCAGAGTAGTAGAACCGACGATTCGGCGTCAAAACTGCCCATCCTGACCATAATCGCTTAACGGGGTTTTTGTAAAACCAATGAGAAACTGATATAAAATGTTACTATGGGAATGATCAGATAATAAATGCATTCCCAATTCCTGAAGCAAATTGGGCCATATTCAAGCGAAGAACTGTGCTGGATTCACCCCCCTCCCCAACTGAAACTTCTTTCCATGCACCGCATAAAAGTAGCGCGATGGCTAGAAGGCAGGCAGCAGTACGCACGTTCATTGCGTGGACAGCGACTCTGGCGTTGCCCACCTCGCATGGTGGGCTATATGGTCTCCCACCAAAGATGTTGCCCGGCCTCCTGGAATAGGTGTCCACTACTCTCAACCCCTAGACGTACCTTACATTAGATCCTGGAATCGGAGCATACCATGTGAAAGTTGCTAACCCCTCACAACTTCCCATCGCGGTCGCGTGCCAGAATCTCTCGATGGCACTCCTTCAGAGGGCTGTGGCGGAGTGTCGTGATGGTATTTAATATGCTCTTCAAGATGGTGGTGGAAATGTCCGATCAGAATTAAATAAAGTGTAACTTATAGCGCCTTGAAAGTCAAGGAAGAAAAGTGACTTTTCTTATTGGGCCCCCCTGTAGACTTCTATGGTCATCGTGGACATTATCCTCAAGAATGCCTAGAAGAACACTCTCAACTGACCTCATTTCTGTCGAATGCCCCTCGCTGTCCCCAGTGTTGGGCTGGCAAGCACCAAACAGTCGCTTCTGTCTCATTTACTCGGAACGTCTCGTTTTCACCCCTAAATACAAACATTGGTGATTAAAAAGTAGTACCGTGAAGGGATCGAGAAACACCAACATAGGTGAATAAAAGGCAGTATCGTGAAGGAGCAACCTACCATTCCATTTCAGTGACCTTTTTGGGATGCTCCGCAGTGTTTTCAATGCCGATAGTACTCATCCAATCCAACATTCCAAGCGGCACGAACCATCGCATAGATGCTCGTTCAAACTTAAAGAGATTTTTTGACAGTTTTTCACAGGTCGCAGAGTATGCAATGCTCAGAAGTAATTCCACGCTGATCGTGTGGGAGAGATTAGGGATTTAGCTGAGTATTCTTTACTTTATCAGCATTCCTCCTTCCAAGGCTGTCAAGAGGAGGGGAACGTTGGCGAACAGAGTAACCTTAAAAGCATAGACAAGGTACAGTACCCCGTAAGTGTTTCAAAAAATTACGAAAAAAACGCCGATCGCGTTTTTTTCGTTTTTCCGTTATAGAGCTGTTCCTGTTGAATTTTTGTATGGATACCCATATATGGCTAGAATCAGCTCGCGAGCTGTATCCGAGGGTATGCTCATATTCTACGACGTTGGGTTTTGGCCGGCGCCATTTGGCGCCACTTTGCGACACCTTAGCGCCACAACTTTTCTCAACAACATCTGTATAAACTTGCTTACTGGGGCTATTCAGTGCCCTGTTCACGAAAGTGACATTCGTTTCTAGCCGTGGCGCCATTTGGCGCCATTAGGTGCCGATTTGACGCCACTAGCGCCACATCTGGCGACACGACCTTTCCCAAAAAAAATCCGTATAAACTTGCATAATGGGGTTTCTCGGTGCCCTGATAACGAATGTAACATTCATTCCTAGCCATGGCGCCGTTCGGTGCCATTTGGTGCCAGGGCCCGCTGCATTTGGCTTCCATTACTTTTTTCACAAAATCTTTATGAACTCGCAGCCTGGTTTGTGGAATGGTCACGTGATCGTCATTTGCAGAGCATACATAAATCACGTGAGCTTGCGGCGCTGGCGGCGCTGTGCTCACCATAGCCGCTTGTTCACGTGATTACTGTATGTCTTTATAGTTCACATTCACGTGACCATTATAACACATACAGTCTGAGCGACAAGGCATCGCGACCACATTGGGCGCCCAGCGATAGCGCCAAATTGGCGCCATGACTGGAAATGCAAGCGACTTTTGCGCATCAGGCGAACCGAGAAACCCCATATGCAAGCTTTATAAGACTTTTCCAAAGGTCGCTGTCGCCAAAGTGGCGCTAGTGACCCGCCAAGATTTGGCACCTCATTGGCGCCAAATGCGCGCCCGTGGCCTAAAAGATGAATGTTCACTTCGTGAACAGGCACTGAATAGCCCCTGCTAAGCAATTTATACAGATGATTGTATGAAAAAGTCTGTGGCCGCTACGTTGCTTTCGCAAAGTGGCCCCAACGCGCCAATGGCGCCGGCCAAAACCCAACGTCGTAGAATATGAGCATACCCTCGGATACAGCTCGACGAGCTGATTCTAGCCATATATGGGTATCCATACAAAAATTCAACAGGAACAGCTCTATAACGGAAAAACGAAAAAAAACGCGATCGGACAGTTTTCCGAATCGTATATTTTGAAACTTACGGCTGGGTACTGTACTCTTCTGCCTCCCGCCCATTAACCCATACCCTTGCGCCCATCCTTGCAGGCCGGTCAAGAAGAGATACGCACCAGCAAGGAAGGTACTATACCACGGTACAGATGACTATACCCTTCCGACCAAGTCCTCAATTCCTTGTGTGCAGTATGCGTGCATGCTGCTTTCGATCTCCCGAAGAACACCAGGTTCCCTCCTTAAAAGACAGCCCCGCGGCCGAAGTAATACCATGCCGTCATCCCTTCTTGTGCAATGTAGTACCAAGCCCCCAGCTAGAGACTAGCACCCACTCTCCCGACCCACAGTGAGCGAGCAGCCGATTGTTACAGCCCGCTCAAAGTTTTAGTTCTAAACACCCGCTCCGGTAAGAGCCGCCACTTAGACCAGATTTAAACCCTGCGCGGAGAGCGACTCAGTTCGTCTTTGTTCGGACGGCGGACATTAATCGGACTGCATGTCCTTTTCGGTGACCGCGCTCGTGCCCATGAATGAATCTCCTTTATGACATTTTATTCATTGGGAGCACATACAGTCAACTGCAACCCATCTCACAAGGTAAAACGCGTAAAAATCACGAGTGATATAATCCTTGGGGTGCAAAAGCTCGACCTGCACTGAAAGCCGCACACTGCATGTAACCTCAAATTTGGACGCCAAGTTTTTAAAGTTTTCTTTTTTAATGGCTCTTCGCAGCGTGTTCTTGGTAGTTTAATCGTTATTCTTTTACTCTGCATTGGATTGTGTAGTCCACTAATGCGGATATGCTGCTGATAAAGGCGATTTGTGAGCCATGGGTTGCACCAGAGACCGCCAGGGCGCCGGAGTGATTTCATTTGTGTAGTTCTTGAGTGCTGTTCTTGGTTCTTTCCTTCGTTAGGGAATTACTT
Source organism: Cooperia oncophora (assembly GCA_036418165.1). NCBI lineage: Eukaryota > Metazoa > Nematoda > Chromadorea > Rhabditida > Trichostrongylidae > Cooperia > Cooperia oncophora. Next base: position 4,873 of record MU912065.1, read on the forward strand.
ATCAGCTACTGTTTCATTATTGAGCTATCCTTGACACTTTAATAGCGGGAGCTGTCTTAAAGGGCCCACTTTTTCAGTCGCATCTGCATATCAAGACACGATTTTCTTTTGCAAATCTGCTTATTTACTCTACCTGTTGATCTTGGTGACAGCGTCCGAATCCAAGTGGTCATAATGGTCGTGCGAGATGACGCCAAAGTGAAGCTGAAAACGAGTGAATACTTTTAAAATTCAACATTTCACTCCCTCTTTTAGAGTAAACTGAGAGATGTTAGTCGAGCTACAGCAGAGCATTTATAAGCAGAGACACAAGCCATCTGGAAAGATCCTAGACTGGAGGGGCAGTTGTTTTCACAATCTTTATTTTTCCTCTACTCCTGTTGGTCTGGGAGACGAGTACCGTTGCAAAAAAACCCTAATTTCTAAGTGAGCGGAATACTGCGCCACCTCGATCCTTTTCAGCTTTAAGGAGAATTTTTCATATCTTGGAACCATTTTTTGCGTAAGAAGCGTGCGTACTACAACTTTGGGAATACATGTGGAATGCGTGGCGCACCCAAAAAGAGTTGACTGTCGACAAAAGCTTCACAATTGCAGACATATCATCCAATATTTTCTCCTCCAAAGCGTTTGCGTAGGAGAAGTTGAACTGTGGTAGGGTTGCAGTAGTTGTGTAGTGCTTACCAATAAAGGGTTTGATACAAGAGCTTCAAAAGCATATAAGCTCCAATTTGCAGTGGTATTGATTGAAATCGCAACATAAACCCCGCCCCTTCCTAACTGGAGGGTATTGGCGTGGCTGGACCACCAGTACTGTGACTGGAGCAAATCGACTTGAGAAAGCTCCCCCCCCCCCTTCAGAGGTGCGGCGTTTGTGTCGATGTCAAAATCCCACAGCGAACACCCAGTTGGAGGTAAAGAGCAACCAGAAGAGCCCAGAGTGACACTTTGCAGACAACTAGGGCGTTTGACTGGTTAGGCGTGTACGTGGTCGAGCGGCAAGGGAGGAATCGGGGAATGACATGCGGGTATCGCTGCACTCCAGCGCCGATTCCTCTGAGCAGAGGAAGCAGAGAAAGTGGCGTGCTACTGGAGTCGTGGCCCCATTCACTTCGCACAGGACCAGCATCCACGGAGATGAGCGAACAACTTGTTGATTATTCGTCACCGATTCCCGCCAGTAATGATCATTCCCTCCCACATATTATCTGCTTCTAATTTCGATTTCCATGAATCTTTTCAAAAGTGCTGTACCTGAGGTAAGTCTTCTATCTTCATGGGTGGTGGTCCTGTAACGTTTTGGACCTAACCATTGCAAAAAAGACGCTCGTTTCGACCAAATAGGATCTGTGATGAACCTAAAAATGCCCAACATAAAACACCTTGAATGAATATCCTGAAATATGGAGATCCCCTATGCAATACACTATGAGTTCGGAATTACAGTAATTCGAATGAAAATCTTACCGTACACCTTCCATTTGGACAAGAACAGTCGCATGTCCAAGCCATGTTGCGAACATTCGCTTATTCGACTCGGATTCAAATTTGGTGATGTTATGAACGTTTGTGATGTTCATGGACGGGAAGAGTTTGTCGAGAACCTAAACTAGTTAGGCGGTTGATATAGGCGTAGTGTGATACTATCGAAGACGAACTATAAAAACAATTCACTGCTTATCACCGCTTCATCATCTGGTATGTTGGACTCGTCAGTATCGAACAGCTTCCATTTAATGAGATTCCATGGGCCAGGTAATCCAGACCAATTTCCGAAGGACGACGGGTTTGCGAAGGTTTTGCCAGTTCGCACAGGTTTTGCAAACTTCAGTGGTGTTTCCGTGTACGTACCCCCGTCCGTAGACATCTGCAGTACGTGAGCAAGTAGTCAACTAATTTTGGTCTGACCAGTGGTTAAACCCGAATTTCGAAAGCTCTAGAAGGTTTTCCCGTTAGAGTCTAATACCACAGGTATTCACATGTATGAGCGTCGCAAGCACGGCTTTTCCTGTTTCAACAAGTCTACCCAATGAAAGGTTTTTGGTCCCCGAGTTCGAAAATAGTGGTTTGTGAGGCTCAAGTACTAATGTAAAGGTAGCAAGTGATTTAATAATGAAGAAAAAAAAGCAAAAAATCTCCCCGAAATGGCCCCACACAGAATCCCAGCGAATCGCGCTGTAATTAAGCGAAGAAGGTTGCGGTCGCACGGTTCTCTGATTGCGTGCCTTATCACCTCATTCAAGCTTTTAAATGGAAGTAGTGAAAGAAAGATTGGGCGTCGCGTGGCAGTGCGGGTCGCTTTACAGCCTTCAGTTCGCCAAGCGGGCAGCGCTTTCGCCACTTACTGTTTGCGCCGCGGTGACCGTCAAAAGCATATATCATCGATCAAGCCTGGTACATGCACCACCTTTGCGTAAAAGAAAATCTCCGAGCCATCTTCAAAAGCAAGCTCCGCGATCAAAATGGTGAGCAGTGGGACTCAAATGCTAATAACAATGCAATCGTAACAAACTCATCAGTGGGAAAAACCAAGAGAAAGCTTGTAAATGCCTTAAATACGCCGAACTGAGTCGAGCACAAGCAAAGAGGGCGTGCTTTGGTGAGTTTTGAGTCTCTTGGTATCTTCGTTGGTAACAGCTCGTGTTCCCTTACTGGGTGTGGTATGAAGTAGTGGGCTGAGTATTGCCTTTGCCGTGACCGGCTCGGGCGTCATACACGTATTATTTGAACAAGCCAAAAAGATGAGGCCCTTGTTCGCTGGATGAGGGGCGTCCCTGTTCAGTAGCTATATGCGCGCGCCGCCATCCCATCTCATCAGATAGTTGAAGCTGGTGAGCGCACAACAACTGGGCTGGAAAAACTAAGTTCATTTCACATGATCGTTAATTTATAGCTATGAATGCCCTGCGTAAGCGATAGCAGCCTCTAAACGAAATCTCTACCAGATAGGCACGATGTGAGAATATTATATTAGGTTGTCGCCGAACGTCTCAGCTTTGGGTGTTTCACTTTAAACGATCGTAACTTTTTTAATACTCATCGGATTTAATCGAAATAGGCACCATTCGAATCAGCACACTTTTGCCAATGTGATAGCAGTCGAAGAAATCCCATCAAAGTAAAAAAAACTGGGTGGTCGGGGCTTATGAACTCCACTAGGCTTTTTTGCCTTTCTGTTGATGAGAGTATTCCAGCAAGGGAGTTCTGAAAATGTTAGAAAAGGTGATAGTCGGTTGGCGAAAGGTCTGAAGAATATGGCGGTTGAGGTAGAACTTCAACCCCAATTCGTTCAATTTATGGATAGTGATTTGTGAAACATGTGGGCGGGCGTTGTCATGCAAAGGAATCGGACCCTTTCTTTTGATAAGTGTTGGCTGCATCTGACAAAATTTTCGGTACAATTCGTCGATTTCTTCACAGTAGGGTTCTGCTGTGATGGTTTGGCCTGGTGATAAAAAGTTATAGTGGATCACACCAGCCGATGACCAGAATCTTTTTTTCGTGAGGGTTCGGCTTTGAAAAATTACCTCGGGTGGTTTCTTACGAATCCAACCTCTGTCCCGAACGTTCTCCTTTTATAATACCGACCCATTTTTCATCACAGGTGACAATGCGGCCAAAAACAGGTCGTTTCTGCTGCGCAAAAGCAATGCAGAAGGAACCTCTAGACGTGCTGTTTCCTGCCACCTTCCCAATGCGTTCCAGACCATCTGCAACAGTGGATTTGCCAACGCCTAGCTCTTCTGCTATCTCTCGAACTGTTTGGGATGGGTCAGCCTCCAAAATCCCCCTAAAATCCTCGTCAGATATTGCTTTAGGTCGACCTGAGGTTCATCTTCAAGGCTGAAATCTCCAGAACGAAATTTGTTGAGCCATTGCCGCACAGTGCTTTCTCTAGCACTATTGGGCCCCCACACCTGGTTAATTTGTTGAGTTGTTTCGATAGCGGATTGCCCCAATTTATAGTCGAAGAAAAAAGTTTGTCCGAACGTGCTCTTCACATGCTTTGAAAAAGTGTTTAAAAAAAAGGGGGTTTATCCAAGCCTGGTGAACGGAATCTAATCAGATAGCGCAAGAAATTCTCTACAGGATGTGCTACTGAGAAGCAAGGCAGAATGAGTTTTTAATCAGCAGTGAATGTACAAAAAATAGGTGCACAAAACGCTGAGAACTTTCCGGACAACCTAATACCTCCTTGTTGCAGCGCACCCCTAAAATTCAGAGTTACTCCTTAGTTTCAGTAACCCGATACAATTCAACTTAATCACAAATTATACATATTTATGCCGTAAATGCAGAGGAGGCGAACTGGTGTGATAGTGTAAAGTACCAACCACGCGAGTCCGGACGCCGAATCCCAGGGCCATTGATCATGCCTACCAAGCCTTCTTTCTTCTGGGACGGTGAATCAGAATCATATTGGTCTGAGAAGATATGAACACAGATTTATACATCGGCTGGCTCCCGCAAGTCATTCTACAGGCCACACCGCACTCAATGAACCACTTCCATTCAGAATGGAAGTAATGCGAATGCGTGGCGCACCCCAAGAAGGATTAACCAACGGCGAAGACTTTAATTCGTATCTCCTGGCGTGATTAGGGCACTATGGATTGGGAACCCATAGGGTCGACCTTCCCTGCACTTTAGCTTCGAAATTGTAATGGTCAACTACTGCAAACATCGCTGGTTTCATAAAAGAGTCCAAGAGACTTTTCAATGGACACTTGACTATTTATACTTTGAGATTCTGACGAGAGGCCGAAAAGGAGACGCATCACTGAAAAAGGCAGACGGAAGCTCGTCTCCGCCCATGGGACAAGCGTGAAGAGCTTTTAATCGATATGGAGGTGACACCGTATCTAAGCGACCCACTTTTTAATTACACATTCCATACGGATAAACCTCATTCAGCTCAAGCCAGCAAAATCATTAACAGCAGACACCAGACCCTAAGAGAGGACAGAAGCCCTTACATTAGACGGTCACATGGGCAGACGGTCACTCCTTTCTCCATCTCTCCTCCAACTTCCACGAGAATCGCAATGGGCAATCGCATTGAAAAACTCAAAACTCAGGAATGAAAAAGTGTACGCAGCATGCCTCAGGACGTCTAAGTCACACCTCAAAGTAGTACGTTATGTTCTCATATCCCATGACCCTTATCATAAAAATCTCTTCTAAAGAGGACAGATGGGTCAGAGAACAGGTCGCGGGATGGTTATCGCGAAGGATTGATCGCGTACAAAAATGATGAAAGAGCAATCAGAAATTACAAGTGGATTCTTATAATGAAAGGTTTCAAGGAGTGAAATCCATTGGAACAGCCTTAATGCGACGGCTCATATTATACTCTATTTTAGTGGAACTCTCACTTTCCCGTAATAGCGGTTCCGTGTTCACAATGACGCAGGCGGTCTCTTTGGTTGAAAACGAAACGGATCACAAAGAGCTATCAAGCGACATAATCCCAACAAAAACGATACGCACCATGGAAACGACCAGGACAAACAGCATGACGCACCCGATCGCTACGGTCGACTGGCCACAGACGAACGAATAATGTCTACTCTGGCTAGCGTATGTTCCGCGTGGACTCGACAGGTGTTTATGTCCACACGATCGACCAGCGCAGATCTCGAATAAAGGCAAGCAGCAAACAAATTTGTTGTTCTCCGGGGATAGGTGACAGGAGTTTTTTCGATGTTGGTCTGTTCCTTTCGTAGGCAGGGGTTCCACTCCAGTCTAGACCCTCAAAGCAGAAACCCGTGTCGAAATGATGAGTTATGCGGCTCAGTGTCCAATGAAAAGGTAGTAAATGTTCCTACAGTGAGGAAAAAAAGAGAAAGAGAAACACGCCGGCGAAGAAGGGGCGTGGCCGGACGAGTTCCTATTTGGTGCAAGCTCTTTCTTCTTATCACCTCGCTCTCAATACTCGAAATGGAGAGAGCTAGTAGTGAAATGGCCGCACCATCACGTAGCCTTCAAAAATGAAAAAGGGGCATGGGCAGTGGTGGGACGATGGCTTCGTCGCGAGCGAGTCGCGCCTTCCTCTATGTCTTTTTGAGCTGCAAACTCCGTACGCCCTCCATCTTTGCAGGAAGAAGCTTACCATATCCAAAGAAAGCATGGGAACATCCAATAGACACGAGCTCTGCCTTTAAACCTGTTCATAATCCCTGCAAACGAAAGAGCGTGTGAACTGTCGGACAGTCCAACCAGGACATAAGCAGGGTGGTGGAGAGAGCGAGCGCCAGCGGGACAGCTTTTTCACCCTATTGTTGCGGGATCAGGATACACCAATGGGAAACGTGCAAGAATCCCGATAACCAGATCGCCCCCTTCCCGTGATCTCACTGGAGAGATGGTAGACACACCTAGTAAAGTAACTCTGATCCTTCGGTATCGTTTTACCCAAATAAACTCCTAAATCCTCATCGGACGATGCTGGGTCTCGCGAATTTCCGAATGTGCACCTCAGACAATTTGGTAGATTTTGAAATTCAAACTCATTCAGAGCAGGCCTTGCCATCGTTCTTGATGATCGCGTAGCGCAGCCAACCTACCGCAGATGAACTGACCGAAAAACTTGTCAAGCTCCCTGCATCAGCTGGTGGAAAAGGTCGCTGTGCTCCAATCACGCCCCTTCAGGTGCGCTATCATTTGCAGGGATTATTATCGCATTTCGGGCAGTGCTGGGAAAGGATTCATCTAAACGAACCCTTTCATGATCACGTGGATTACTTAGGCATTCCTTCGGTCCTGCTCAACACTGGTATTTCCAGGTGTTCTCAGCCGATCTCCGGAAGGATTACTGATACTGAAGCCGTGCAAGATCCTTTTGTTCAGCTAGTAGTTACTGCATTTGAAAAGTTAGCTCTTTCAGAACAGAACCTACGAGGTATCGTTGAAAAAGTCTTAACGCCTTGAGCACTGAAAATCACCAGATTCATTATTCTTGTCGAATTCAGCACTCATGTTTCTTCGTCATGCACAAAGTACAGGGTGTCTAACCACGAGTCACGCCTTAGGGATGCGCCATGAACCCAGCTGTAGTCGCCGAATGTTTTGATGCACTCTTGGTCACGAGCGCGGTGGTTAGACCGATAGTACTTGAGTAGTGTTCTCATATTCAATAAGCAAAGCAAAGTTATTAAGAAAAGACCGAAAAAATGAAGAAAGAAAACGAGTCAAGAGAAAAGAAAGAAAAAAAAAGAAGGCATTGAAGTGGGAACCAAGACACCTAGTGTTAATAAAGCAATAGAGATAGATCATCTCGGGGTTTGCGTGAGTTATTTGGAGCGAAAAGAGCCCCTTCCACCCAGCTTTTCATTGAAGCTTAGGACTGGAAATGAGGTCTCGACTGACAAGGCTCAAGAACGACGAACGTCCCACGGAGAACTCGGCAGTTTTTTCCGCCCTGAACCTTCCTGAAGCCGATTTTGTGGCTAGATTTATTGAAGCAGAGCGATACAGCTATCGATACTGTCTTCTTTCAATGAAATTTGCCAAAAAAATTATTGGACTATTCACAAATAACCTCGCGCAAAACTAAATGAACCTTCTCAGAAATCTATACAACCACATCGATAGAGTGAATGTCGCCAAACATCAGATTCAGGCCGATGCTAGCATATCAGCACACCAATGCGGCGCCCGCTGCTGAGGGAGTGACGAGTGTACGGCCCTCTCAATGGCAAATGTGCAAGAAATCCTTTTACCATTGCTTCAAAACTACGTGCTCACTTACATGGGCTGACTGAGAGCCACTGCGGCTCTGAACTGATGACGAGTGCGAGGCGCTTCCCAAAAGGCATCGCTCAAGGTCGACCACTTTAGGTAAAGAATCGAAGAAGGAAAAGTGCCTGCAAGTTCCCCTCACAAGAATTGTGACCACGTTAGAATCTTGCCTGAGCCACCACTCGGTTTTCCATCTCTTACAACTCCCTAAACGGACAATCACTGGCAAATGGCGCCGGAACCATCGTGTACTCTTAATCTTGAAATCGGATCTGCGTGCTTCAACGAAATGGCGGTGGCCTGCTTATGGAGATATGTTTTTAATTCGGCACAATTGTGGTCTCTGTCGAGCTCAGAACAAGATGACAGTTGTCTCAAACTGGAATATACCACGAGTAAGCCATTCTGTGCTATGCTCAAATGCCACGCCTACTCCGTCTCAGTGATAAAGGAGTGTACCTCCTGTTTGACCCCTTCAAACCATTACTTCTAATCCACCATGGCCTTTCAGATTTGTGCCAGATTCCCATAGGGACAAAAAGTTGCATGCACGTCACCTCTTTTAGGTGCATTAACCGAAGACTCATTCAATTAGTTCTGTTCTCAATGTAAACCAAATGCGCGGCGCATTCTGAACGAGAGAAATCGTTGTCATTCTCTCCGTGGGTCTAGATGCTATTTCGATTTGGTAATAAAATGATGAAGCACTCGATCTTCTACCCCCTGGAGTCCTGTCTAGGAGGATGAAAACACCGATTCGTGCACGGCCTGACCCCGGAAAGTCAATTTAGATAGCTTTGAAAATACCACTGCGCTCCTGAGGAGTACGTAGTACTTTCCAAAAGTGGACTGACTATCAGCAAAAGCTTTACCCTCTTGTCAGACCAGGTGGTGCTATCAAGAACCTCATTCCAGAAGCGCCAGGAATCTAACCATTGACCAAAAAGTCATCGCTAATAGATGTATCAAGGCTTGAGTTACGGTCAAAACTTCTCACGGAACCACTTTGTGCCATAAAAAACGTTGGCGAATGTGCAAGCGCTAGGGTCTGCTCCAACTCTACAGTAGGACAAATCTCCGTCGAATAGCGCGCACTGGCGCTGTCGGCTGCAGACAAGCCGGAGCTCTCTCCGTTTTTCATATTATTCGCTTTGAACCTTTTTTTATTCGTGCATTCTTCTTTCTCTCTCATGTTTTCGCTCTAACTTAATGAGAATCTTCCTCTCTCGGAATTTTGCTCAAATACAGCAAAAAAAACCCTGAATTTGTTTTTGCAGACTGGGAGGCATGTTTCGCGACAGTTTCCTTGCACCCTTCCAAGGCCGGTCGTCTGCCTGTTTAGTGTCTCGGAAGCTTGCTTTCAGAACCATCAGTTTCGAAATCCCTACAAGGCGATTGTTCGGCTCCACCCCTGCGTCGAAAAAAAAAAAAAAATACAGCAAAAACAGCACCCAAATCAGACCATTTCTGCTAGGTGAGCTCAGATGGTTCAATTGTTTTTGTGTAATTATACGTGCTGTGACCGGCCCATAGTTTCGGGAATAATTTCATCGAGAAAAAATCGCACAGACTGATGAGCTTCAGCAAACTTTGCGGTCTATTGGATGTGAAATCGCCTCTTACATAGAACTGAACGGTTTTTTTTCAGGCTCCCACTGACTAAAAATCATCCTTGTGCTCAGTTTGTATGATAAGATCGATCCAAAGAAGTTGACCATGGACTCTGATTTTGTTAAGGTTATCTTTTAAATATACGAATATATCCTTGCAAATAACCGAATTTCAAAGAAGCGCTCTTTCAGGACCTTGGTCTTGACTCTCTTGATCACGTTGAAATGGTCATGGCTATGGAAGAAGAATTTGGGTGAGATATTTTCTTATATGCTTTCTTCCAGTTATTCTTTGAAATTCTTTCTTATCACTACCCCAATTCCCTCAATTTTTTTCCGTTGAGAGTTCGCCTAGGAGGTCCGCCAGGGCCTCGATCACGACTATAACATTCTTTTCTGGAGACGTCCTCATCTGGCGTCAGTAAGCACCGACATGGCGCTTACACCTTTTTTCCATAAAAATTGTTACAACCTTTCACACCAAAGTTATTAGGCGTCGTGATCACTAATATTATATTTCTTCTTAACACGAGTGCCATCCGACTTTTGAGGCGTCGCAATCTAGTCTGGTTTACTACGAGCGATGAGGGAGGTTCTGGGCTGTCGAAGAGGGACATTTCACAGAAGGAGGCGAGGCTTTGCCAGTGGGCGTGGCTCCGTACACTAAGCTACTGCTTGAGGAGATGAAAAAGCCGAGAAAATATTGAAACTTGCAAAATTCCTTGAAAAGTGAGGATGATCAAAGGGCACAGCCTATCATTTCGGTACATAAACGCTTGTATCCTAGTAAGTTCGAAGTGTGAAGAATAAGGGTGGAAACGGACAACGTTGAACAAAGTTTTGAAACTTCAGAATATACCACAAATCCCTGAAAATTGGGAATGGAGTCATTATGGTGAACCGCTGTCAGTTATTCTATATCTAAGAAATAGCTAGGAAACAAAATTTGAAATTTGAAAGATGTGAAAATAACAATAAAATAATTTGTAAGATCGTTATTGCGATCAGAAACTGTGACGGGTAATAGGTTAGTAACAGCGCTACACACGATTGCTACAGTTGGTCAGATAACGAAAAAGTGAACCACGAGGGACATTATGAGCTAACAGTGTCTTATAACGGATGGCCGAGGAACGGCGTTTTGTCGACAAACGCGATTGTCCTCGGTGAGTTATTGTTCAACTGTGGTGGGTAAGATAGGTCCTTTTCTCAACTTGTCCCATCCACTTTCATTTGACTTAACAATACTTCAGAACTTAACAATATCCAGTGTGCAAATCAGCTGGACTTCTGCCTTTGGTAATCGCTGATGAAGACAGGAGCTTTACAGAGGGTATGCCTACTTACGAACCTTTGAATGCAGCCCTGGGGTAGATCGATTAGAGTCTGTAAGTTAATTTATTAAATATATAGATAGCAAAACTGCAACCTGCATTTCACAAGCAACTTATGAGCAGGTAAAGTTTGTAATGGTGCAGTAGGGTGGAGGCTTGGTGGTGAGCTGTGAAGCATAAGCGAGGAATCGCATACGTCGAATCGAGTCGTGGTGGTTCAGTGGTAAGTTCGACGTTCGACGACTCGATTCGACGTATGCCATTCCTCGCCTATGCATCACAGCTCCCCACCAAGCCTCCACCTTAACTGCACCATTACGAACTTTACCTGCTCATAAGTTGCTTGTGAAATGCAGGTTGCAGTTTTGCTAAAATGACAGGTGCAGTTTTGTATCTTCTATATTTGTAAATAACCTTATAGACTGTCAATTACCCAGATCTCCATTCAAAGTTCCACGGTAAGTTGGCGGACTTCCCTGGTTAGACATGTGAAGGAGCCGCAGGCTGCTTGAATCGAAACGATTTCAAAGGAGCATATGGTTAATATTAATGGTGGGCAGATAGGGCGCTGTGAGAGTGAGGGTCTTTCACTCGTGTGTTGGGAAAGTTAGTTGCTACGTAAGTTTCTTTAGTATCGCTGCTGAGGTTATTCGGCATACGTTAGACTAATTGATGTTGTATGGTGGGGGTTATGTGAAGCTGTGGTCAAAGATGTCCGCAAATTGATATCTTACGTGGGGTTCATATGTCACATCTACGACGCCAGCAACCATTCTGTGCCGCTTTTTATGGTCCTTGATTACTATTTAGTCTTACTAGTGCTATTCCAGGTATCATATAGTCTTGTTCGCTGCTCGAGGAGAGGCGAGACAGGAGGGATGCTTTGCACGGCGCAAACCCTCTTCTGCCTCTATTGCTAAACGAGCCTAATTGACCACAGGTGGTGGAAAAACGAACTGATGGCCACAACGATTGCCGCTACAGTCTTGCTGCACACGCTTCAACAATTGTGTGAAAACTTTAGTTTGCTTGCCTCGCAGGCCCCTCTCCATTGTAAACAACGACTGTCTGTGCCACAATTGTCGTGTTTTCTAGAAGAGACTGTAATCAGGAAAGGGAGGGAACATTTGTGGTCATTTAGTTAGACATTAAGCATAGTAAGTTAGCTAGCATTGCTAATTTTCCACAGTGCATATTGAATTGCAAAATTGCTTGCACTCTCCCTTCGCAGTGGTGAGGAGGCCATACTATTAGAACCTCAGGGAAATAACTATTTTGGAATTAGTATAATAGTAAGTAATCACCATGAGTTTTAGCGCGTATGTTGGATAGCGCTTTATATTCACAAGAAATATGGCCATCATTATTGGTTCCAGTTCAACGCGATGAAATTGATTCCTCCTTTTTAAATATGTGCTTTTCAGATTTGAAATCCCTGATGGAGACGCTGATAGGCTGAAAACTCCGCGGGATATTTTCCAGTACATTGCTGATCGTGAGGATGTTTATGAATGATCAATAGGCTCAATTTGTTTTGTGTAATTTCGAAGTGTTCCTCGAAGTTAGGAGATGTATTTGATTTCATTCTATATGATTTCGGTGTAGAGATCAGATTACGGTAGCGCTACATTGTATACGACTATAGTTTTTAGCGGAGTGTTTCATATGATTGCACATGAAACTTTGGTTTTTGTTAGCTATTAGTATGTAACTGAACGCTTTGTCACGTTCTCATAGTTCAATAGAAAGTTTGTTTTTCGTTGTTTCAGGAAGTAAGTGAACATAAATGTCGCTGTATATGTTTTTAGTTATTAGTGGCGTCCTACATGACCTATTTCTCTGAAAAGTTGCCTGTTTCTCAGTTATGTTTCAGAGTGTGGAAATCTGCTTTTCTGCTGCTTTTTTTAAGTACTTTGCTTTCAATTGACCCGATTTTCTGAGTCGTGTTTTCTGCACCTTCGGGCCGTGCACTGCTTTCTCTCTGTTACTACACTTCTTTCATTTTTCGGCAGTATAGTCACATAATGTTGACCCGTTTACAATAGTATCTGCACTCCCTCTCACATCGATTCACTTTGCACTGACATCCCGTTGCTCTGCCTTCGCTCACATGATCCTTGGTTGTTGTGAGTTCTGCTGGTCGATCCCTTCTTTTGATTATTGACACGTTTCCGTTTAGAAGTTTATTATATCCAATATCCTTGCAGTTATTTTTATCTATCCTTACCTTGTGCCCTCTCTTTTTCCTCTGGTTGCAGTTTTGCTCACGAAGGTAGTGATCTCGCCTCTTTTCTTCTGTTTTTTTTTCGAATCCGTTTCTCTGTTGAGGCTCTGGAGTGTTCCTGCGTCGTTCAGCTTGCTTTTCATTCTCACCCCTCTTTCTCTATCTCGTTCTGTGCCAGCGGTGCGTCGTTAGTTTCTTGGTCCTTGCTTTTGGTGGTCTCGTCACCTATTTTTTGTTCTCCCAACTCTTTTGAGAGATGACCACAGCACGCCGGCTTTCATGCGGTAAGGCGCGATCTATTTACAAATTACGTCCCATGTACATTCAACGGAGGTTGGTCGTCTTCCTACGTTGTTGCAAATGTGTTATTGACATGCGCATCATTCGCATCAGGACTCATCTGATTCTATATGACGAGGATGCGCAAATGCAGCAGTGTTTAAAGTTACATCACGCTCGCATCTAGTGTGTAGACGCTGTCTTCGCGTAAGGTAGTCTATACCGCAAGCTCAAGGGTGTCAAAACTTGCTGCTTAAACATATGAAACACAAGGTACGCGGCAGGGTGACGAAGCCTTAATGCTCCGCCACCACGTGTTGCACGCCCAGTGCCCAACTCTGTCACGCGCTGATGATTACGGTTGTTTCTTTCTCGCTGTTTTCACCTCTGAACTGAGTGAACCCATTTTGTTACCTCGTTTCTTCCAATGTATTTGCACAGCCTTTTGGCGCTCGAATCTGATTCTGATAGGTTTAGTTAGATCTACTTTGTGTTTTTTTTAAAAAAAAAAAATAGCCTTTTTCAATTGCGTATTGGTACGGTTATTTCTTCTTTTAATCTTCTTTGAACGGTCACAGGCTACTCTCCCGGATTTGTGATTCGCCGGAGGGTGGAGTACCTTAAGGAGCTTCTAGGACCGCAGTCGCAGCTGAACACTCGAGTCCTTTCAGATGCGGAGGTGATCAAGATGAATCTCCTCAAAAATGAGAAGAAATATGGTGGAGAAGAACCACCAGATAATGTGCCTGTCAATGTATGTTATGCTATCATATATGGAGGTTCGATAATCGTGCCGGACGAGAGGAGCTCCAGCCATATTTATACGCATGTGGGTTTCAAGCTTTGATGAAACTTCCCTGGTGATTGTCGATTGATACTGCTTTTCAATTCTAGGGTTATTATGGATGTTACTTAAATGAGCGAATTGATCGAATCAATCATAGACTTTTGCTGGAGAAAGCAGATGAGAGTGATAACATCGTAAAACGGCTCAATGACCCGGAAGGAGTGTGGAGGCACGGGTGCAGTTATCTGCAAATTTCAAGCCTTCTCCGTTTCTGCCTTAGAGTTTCTAAGTGTTCTGTTAGATAGGAAACCCAAACACTCATGACCGGGTCTTTATTCTCAGTCCTGAAGAGACCATTTTTTCTTATCAATCGATATGAATGTGTTGGTGGTATCTGAGAACAAGAAGGAACTCACCCCAGGTAAGGTTTACTGAAATTTTGGTGCTACTAGAGAAGATTGCGAGCTGACGCGACGAAAAAATCCGCCTGCAGCTTCCCGAGACTGCTTCCATACTTTGCGATCCTATGGCATGATGCAATCGCCACTGCAATCCAAGTGATCGGATCGCAAAGTAGGAATGCGGTTTGGGACGAGAACGTCCTGCACTTTCCTGATGTTGTGCCTCGAAATGAGGAAGGACAACCCTTCGTCGCAGCTACCGAACGGCTTCTTAAGCAGCGTTCACACTTCGCGATTAGGCGAGCTCTAATTTGCACTTTTCGAGAAATGGCCCGTTAAACAGTATAGTATAGTATAGTTGGATCTGGCGACATAAGAGAAGCGGAGACTCCGCGTTTTTGATACCTTGAGAGAATGCGCTCGGATAAGTGGGAAATCGACCAAGTGCGCATTCTCCCAATTAAGTGGTTGTCCTACTCTCTCCAGTCTAGGGAAGTTCAGCGACTGCAGTCAATCAATCCCCATCCACTTCTTTGGCGTACTTTCTCCTGCAACATCGAATTGTCACTTCTCCTCCCAAGTCGCAAAGTATAAACGTGGCCTCAACTTTAGTAGCATGTGAATTCCCACTGGTGCGACAGTATTCTCAAAATTCCTTGGTTTCAGAGGAGTTGTGGTTGCGAATGAAAGATCTTGGTGGTTCTTCGTTCGTAAGAAGATACGTACTCTATCGGTATCTTCGAAATAATGGATGGTGTGTCCGCTCTGGACTTCCATATGGCTGTGAATATTGTGAGTGTGTAAATGCTGCACATGTACACCTTAACTGTTTGAGTCCGAAGTCGAGCACTGAGTGAGAAAAAGGCTTTTTTCTGCAGTGATTTATCAAGGAAGTCCTGAGGCACATCATGCAGCTGCTGGTGTAAAGATGGAATCTCAGATGGATGCATGCACTTTCATTGGTTTCAATCGAACATTAACCAATATGAGAAAGGTAAGGTTTCCAGCGTATTTTCCTCTGTGTTGAATCACCATTTTCGCTTAATTTAGGCCCTTGTAATTGTGACACCATTGGTGCCAGAAGGCTTGAACACCAATGACCATAGATGCGCTGAATCAATTCAGCTTTCTGTGAGTCAATTTCTTGTTGAATTAAAAACTTGGGTAGTGCGCGATGTTTTTTTTCCGATTTTCGTGGTGGTTTAGAATACAATCTCAGTTGAAGCTTTCAGTAATGGTTGTAAATTTATCTCGCCCGTGTTGAGTGGACTGCGTGCCTTCTCCACTTCTTGCTTCCTCATTTGGCATAGAAAGGGCCGTGAAGCAGCTAATAATAATAATAATAATAATAATAATAATAATAATAATAAATAATAATAATAATAATAATAATAATAATAATAATAATAATAATAATAATAAATAATAATATAATAATAATAATAATAATAATAATAATAATAATAATAATATAATAATAATAATAACAACGTTGATTCGTGGCTTTGACCAATCGTACGGCGCTTTCAAGATTGATCGGACGTCAGTGTTGTCAAAAGGGATATCAGCAGAAAATGGGTCACGTTCCCTCGGTTCGTCTTGCGCCTTCTTTACAGTTTCCAGTTTTAGTCTTTTTTCCACAACAATTTCTGGTTGGGAAGGCTTACAGAAACTTAGTTGCTGGAAGGTGGCAACTCTAATGTGCACCAGGAAACCTTTGATGTTTCCAGAAGTATGACTTGGACGGAATCTTCTTCAATCTGACATATCTTCTTTAGCGGCACATTCTGCGATTAACTAATATGTAGAATTACTTTCCTGTGCAAGTGGTGAGATATGCAACCTCAGAGGTTGTCCCTCTTTCCCGGCTCGACTGTGAGTGACCAGGGTGCTGCGGTCAAGCTAAGCTGGAAGAACGCTGCAGATGAAGATGCCCCGTCGTCTGGTTAGGTGCGCCAGCGAGCCTATATCATTAGATAGACACGTAAACGCGTTGCGTTCACCAGGTAACGGACCGATCTTATCGTCTCGCTCGTCTTCCTGTTCTCTCATCATTTGTCTCTGCTCTCCCTCACCAGCGCAACAGTGTTTTGTTTCCTCGCAAACCTGTCTCTACTGGGTCCTTATGCTTCCACATTTCTAATTTATTTCAGTAGTAAAAAACAGTGGCATCTTATTCCTATTTGGATCTCACAGCTTCTCGACTAGCGAAATGTGTCCTATTGTTATAGTGCGTTTGAAATGGGGTTCTTTCTAGAAATCAGGAACAAAGTTGGAGATGAAGTTTCAGGGCGCCATATATTATCTAGCTGCGGACAGCTTGAACGTGATCCCTTCAACCGCGTCGATTTCCTGTTTTCTCTGCACTTCCTGGGCTTGTACAGCATTTTACGGTCATTGTGAAACACGTTCCTGCTTTTCACATATGATGTGGCTCCGTCGCTCCACACGTTGCCTATGGTCAAACTGGCTTGATCTAGAAGGGAGAAAAGGGAGACCTACTGTGATGGTCAACGTATTTGGCCTATTTTTGCAGCCTAGTCGCGTATTTTGAGGATTGAAGCGCTGCAGGACCCAGTGAACTTCCATACTTCCTTACTGAAAAGTGCAAAACTCCATTCACAAAAAAGTAGGCGGAATCATCTCGCTTAAGTATGCTATTATTAGATGTCTACGTCAACGTCCATGTTTGTGGAGCGAAAGATGAATGAGATAAAGAAGAAAGAGGTGGAGGAATACATGCGAGGCCTTAAAAGGAAAGCAGAAGAGTAATTTTGTTGTTTGGACCGATCGTTAATTGTTGTTGTTATTGTTAATTTTGTTTTCCTGTGTACAGAGTTTTTAGAAATAAAATTTTTCTGAGCGTTGAGTGAGTGTTGAACTATGATCGGCATTATCCAGATTCGGCATTTGTCCATGGGTGCTGCTCACCACATGCGTAGGGCTGGGGTTCGAGTCCCGACTCCTATCCAGCATAGCCGTAGTAATGGTCCCATTCACTCCGGCTACCATACTTGTCTGCTAGTGGAAGTTTAAAAAAGAATATGACACAAGAAATGATTGAGTCTTACAGAAGTAACCACAGGTTGGGACACGACTTCGCAACTCACGCTTTCAGTCCGGTGGGGGAGGAGTTGTCTCCTCCCCCGTCGGAGTGATGCCGTCTGAACGAGCTTAGTTTTGGCTACTGGCGGCTCATTTGTAAAATGCCTAGATCACGAAATCCGCCGAAAACTTGTACCCAGGGATTATTTAACATCCTGGATACGAATATGACATTCATTCTTGCCGCTGGCGCTAATGGAGGACACTGCGGTGGTTTCCGCCCTGCTAAGGCTGAGCTTAGAATGAAGGGAATCACTCCTCATACCAGGCTCAGTCCCGGCCTTGAGGGGTGGGGAAGTGAAGTCACCGAGGAGTTGCTGCTGTAAATTACGGTCACAACACTTCCACAATACCGCCCAGCACCAAAAATGAGGCGCATCCAACACGGTATCAGTCCACCGGATCGAGGCCGTCTTCCTACTCTGGACTCTATGTGGCTAACGCTACAAAATCAGGGCACTGTCCTACCATTGCGTTTGTCTCCAGCGTATATCAAAAATTGATATAAGTATAGTTGCTGTACTATAGCGCACCACCAAAAATCAACCACACGAAGCGCACGAATACTTTACCTCAAAACTTGGGTAATTAAACAAGCATTGTAAAAAACAGTATACCCATAATCAGCCGGATACAGTATCAAATGTAAATCAATGTAAAGCAATGTAAAGCATCAATCGCCATGAGATGAGAAAAATGAAAAGGCACAATAATATCAAGGCATGGAATGAGCAAGATCAGCAGTGCGCGTTCCTTTATTCAGGCCCCGCCATCTGGACAGCTTTTTGTCCCCCCTAGAGGAATTCACACGTGACCCGGTCTTATGCCTTGGTACGCTGCGTTCTGTTGCTTGTCATTATTTCTTCTTGCTCATCATCTTTGTTTCCATTCTCGCTTCTCCTTTTGCTCTCGTGACCCGGGCGCGCTTGATTTTCTACAAAGGAATGCGCACAAGACCACAAGGATACTGTGTATGTAACTTCAAAGTAAAATCGCGTGAAGTCGCGATACTCCCCGGCGCCTCTCAGCGCTGGTCCCAGAACAGGCGCAGCCTCCCTTTTCGCCCAATAAGTGCAAACGTGTCAGGGCCTCCCACCGCGCTTCACTCGCCTCACCGATTCTCCTTCGGATTTCGTCGCTTCTCTCCGGCAGATCGCAGAGGGCGGAGTGGTGGCCGACCTTCTGACAGTGGAAACATAGCGTCAAATATTTAGGGCAGTGCTCGTCCTGGGTGCAACGTTCTTCCAGGCAGTACCGACATTTGTCCTGCGCTAGAATCATCTCCCGATCGATCACAGCTGTGACCACTGCGCATGAGTCGGAGTAGTGCTGGCCTACGGCTCTGCAGAACGCACAGCGCATGTATCGCTCTTGATGACGATTAATTCTTCCACGATCCGCTCTTCTTGGAGGGCACACCTTTTCATGCCCGAGCTGCCTTAGTATGTCATCCAAGTTGAAGAGGGCCTGCTGCGCGTTTTCTGATTTCATTCTCGATTCTGCGCAATCGGACCTCGGGGGGCTCCACAGCCTCGGGCTCTTCTTCTTCCGGGTCTTCGGCGCCAAGTTGCACGTTATTGTCGGCTACGTCTTCTTGCCTTTCCTCCTGAGCCTGGTGGCTTCCTGCCTATCACCGCTCATCTTCCCTCGCCGGATTCTTCATCCTCCGCTAGTTCTGGTGGAGGGACTTCTTCTTCTTCTTCGGGGTCCATTTGCGCATCTTCCTCTTCCTTGATCCCCTCAGCGAACTCAGAGTTCTCTTTTATAATGCGCAACTCCCTATGCTCGAGGCCTCCGGGGCTCTCCGCCCGCGAGCTGTCTCGCTGCTCAGAGATCTTATGGAGAACTTCTTCTCGAGTATCGATCACGATTTGCTGCAGACGTTCTATTGCGGCGCGGATTTCCTTTTCGAAGACGGTCTCGTTTTCTAGCTCTTCCGTCAGGAAATTCCTGTAGAGATCATGGATAACTGTCCTGATGGAGGCTATGTTTTGCAGCTGGTCGCTCGCGAGCTTCTCGATCGTCTCCAGCTTTACCGGAAGGGTCTTCCCATCGTTTCCTTTATGGGGCGCATTGATGAGGAGGTCCCATTCCTGGTCGCTCATCCGGTCCGTTGCGACGAGTAGTGGAGGCACAGCATAAAGGGTTCGCAACTGGGATCTCACGTGGACAAACCTCGCACGCAAATAATCAGCATATAAATCAAGGTATTGCGCTTCGTGCTTCCTATCAGAGAGAGATGCCTGTAAGGAACGAAGAGCTTTCAAGCGCGTCTCTAGTGTATCAACAGCAGAGATACAATCACGTAGTTCAAGAGCATGCCGAAAGATCGCTTCATGAAGATCTTCTTTACTCGGGAGAGGCGGCAGTGCTTCTAGGAGATCGCGCAGCTGTTCTTCTAGTGTACGTTCATTGTGCATGGGTTCCATGTTCTGCAATAGTAGTCATAGTACATCGAACATGTGATAAATGTGATCGCATAGAAAAAAATATATGTAGTGCTTCAAGGGTATGTAAGTTTAATTATTGCCTATAGATATGTGTATTTTTGATGGTACGAATTCTAGTGATAAGGATGTTTCTAAAATAATTTTCTACTTTGCTGAAGAAACGTCCTAACAGTTGAAGTTTAAGCGGTCTTTTTTGCCGTTTCTCGCCCTTTCGTTGGCCGGCATTTTATATTGTGGAGTAGAAAGCGTGAGGTGCGCACTGGTAGGGTGAGAATCGCCCCGAACACGCTCAAGGTGACATTGAGCAGGCGCAGTCCCATAGTATTGACTAAGAGGTAGGTTATACCCAGAAACACTACTACTGCTAATGATGTTATAAGGAGGATCTTGTACCAGCCAAATATAATGTCCTTTATATGACCAAAATCTGGCCATTGAAAGTCGTTGTACACAGTAGTGTTGCCTTCCAGCAAAGAATATGTAGGATAATTGAAATAACTAACGTATTTCAAAACTCCACTCACCCTAAAGGTGTTCTTTACCTGGCCACATGTTATTGTGCATTCAAAAAGGTGGCGTGCTGAGTCCAAGTGGAAGTGTAGAGTTGTTTCAGGTCCTTCGGGGGCGCACGATACCACAAACGAATGATGCGCACAAAGAATTTCTCCAAAGGTGTCTTCTTCAGCAATGCAGCGCACAATTGCCACTGCGCCTTTTGGACAGTTATAGCACCCTTTTAATGGGGCATCCGCCACGATACAATTATGATTACTGATTTCTAAATGCGCGGCATCCATATTGGTGTGGAAGTTGATCACGATTTCCGAAGAAACCATTTGGGGTATTTTCGCGGTTAGTGGGGCTTCTTTTGGTTTGGATAGTTCCCAGTATGCAGTTTTAATGGGTAATTTTTGCTGAATCTGATCAAATTCTTTGGCAATGTCGGGATCCTCGCATTCGCATATTACCTTAAATTCCGCGGGAGTGCAGACGCAGTTTTCCTTGAAGGTGCAGTTCAGCGCTTCCGCGTCCATTCGCGACGCACACTTAAGAGTCGGGGTTAGACTCTGGGTCAGAATGGCGGTATCGACTCCATCGGTGACAAATTCGCTATTTAGCTTTGGTATGGGAGGAAGTGTTAGCAATGTCATAGTCATGCGCAAGAAGGGAAGATCCAAGGGGACGTTGGGATAGGCTTCAAGAAGATAATGCGACGAGTTCTTTGTAGGAACCTCGTCGAATATTACTTCTAGCTGTGCCGCTTCTGTCCAGCGCATGCAGCGGAACACTTCAAAGACCTTTGGGTTACGTGGTCTGGCGAATATCCTATAGAACAGGCAACCTGAACTCAGGTAAAAGCAGTCACACCCGAATCCCCCACAAGACTCAAAGCATCTGGTCTTGCCCGGGTAAAGATTGCCTTCTGCTAGTTCAGGTAAAAGTGATGAGGTGTTTATACCTGCGCACTTCTGTTCTGTGCATGATCCCATAGTGGGGCATCTTTTGCTGTCAACGACTTCCAGACTGGTCGAACGTGTAAAGTACAAGGTTTCTTGCTCGCATCTCAGGTGTAGGTCTTTCCAATGGACCTTTAGGTTCGCTACCAGGGTCGAATTCGAAATCAGACGGAGGCATGCCTCATGCTTGAAACTGTTTAGTTTCAATACTTCTGAGAGCGTAATGGAGCATGGTTGGTTGGGGTTATTTCTTGCGCACTTAGTAGCCCGGTATTCGAGGATATCTAGCTCTTGACACGCGAGGGCTTTCAAATGACCCTGCGTCAAGAGTGCAATCGAGACGGCTAGCGCAAGGGTGAGACGTGCAGTGACTGACTGTTTTCTTGCGCCTTCTCAATCGGCGTAGTATGCGTAGGCAGCTCTCTCCTATGCATGCCAGCGAATGCACTACAAGGTACTTCAGGGAATTAAGGATAATCCGTATCGGTTTCCCGATGGTCATGGGTACATATAGTAGCACGTATAGAAATGCTACTATGAAATACAATATTACCCCAAGTGTAACAATTGCGCCGAGTGGCCAGCATTCCGGATTGAAAAGAACTGTGGCGCAAATTTTACAGTCTATGTTCTCGCAGAAGTCCATGGCCTTGCACACTGTTTGCATTACAGCCAGCTGTCCTCCCGTATTCCACTTGAGGAGTACTTCGTAATCATGTAATGTGATTTCTGGGGGAAATTTTACAGAATGAGGGCTAATAGAGAGGCGCTGAAATTTACACATTTGGTCAGCGCAGATTTCAAAATCTTGTGGCTGGTCTGAATATACGGTGATTCCTTTATCTCCGCAAGTGAGTCGCATAGAGTCTGTGGTGTTGCCTTTTATAGTCGGAATTAAAGAGATGATAAGCATTAGGTGGAAAAGGAACCAGTGGGGAGCAAGCTGCTGTGGTCTTGCTGTTGCAGTTGCTGTAATTGTCTCTTGCACATGCGAGATTGGTTTTCGGTTCCTTAAATTGTAAGGGTGGGTGCGCTCTACTGGATCTTGGTGACATTGAGGTGGGTCGGAGGCTATTGGTTTCGTAAGTGGAGGCGCATGATTTACCCGTGCTTCTTGGATCTCAAGAGGAATTAACAAGTTTATTGGGCGACGAATTTTCCTCTTTGTTCCAGTGATAAGTTCTACTTCGCGCACTTCTCCATCTGTGCTGCGCCTCGTATTTATTATACGTCCCATTTTCCATTCGTTTCTGGGGAGAATCGGATCTGAGACAAGAACAATGTCTCCGACTTCAGGATTTTCTTTTCCTAGTCGTCGGTTGGACACATGCTTTTTATGTGTTTCTCGCAAGGAAAGCAAATACTGTTGTTGCCATATATTCCAGAAACGGTCTGCCTCTTGATCAGAGGAGCGCAGGGCATCTAATACCTGTTGTCGGTTATGAAATGACCGCGCATCTTGTGGAGGCAAGTAATCGGGGTCATCACTAACCGTGTCGGTTGCATCGGGAATTGTCAGTGTTAAGGTCATATTTCGGTGTATGAAATCTACTGGGCGAACTGTGCTCACTGTTTCATGCGCAGCGCCTTGATATGTAAGTGGTCTCGAGTTAAGACTCGCTTCTACTTCCCAACAAAGGCCACCATGTCATCGAAGGAGCGCCTGTTGGTTCCCCTCAGTGCTTTATGAATCGCATGTTTAATGGACTTGATAAGGCGCTCATAGAACCCTCCCTGCCACGGGGCATAGGGAGTTATGTTATTCCATTGAATTTCTTTATTGGCTATTTGGTGCCTTATTTCAGTATGGATGCCCGTTGCTTGCTGACTCAATATGCTTTGGGCGAGTAAAAAGGTTGGTGCGTTATCACATGTTATGGTATCTGGCTGTCCTCTGCGCGCAACGAATCTCCGGAGCGCATGTAAGAATTCGCTAGTGCTCATGCTCCGTAGGACTTCGAGATGAATTAGGCGCGTTACTGTACATGTGAAAATGCACCCATAAAGTTTAACCTCTCTCCGTCCTCTGCGCAAGGAGGGAGGTCGAAGAAATCCAACCCTATATTTTGGAATGGGCGACACCTGATTACCCGTTGTTGGGGGAGGTCTGTTGTTTCTGGGTAGTGGTACGGCAGCGCATTAAATCTACGGCATTTAACGCAAGAGGTTATATATTTGCGAACTTGCTGGCGCAACTTTGGTATCCAATATTGCTCTCTTACGGTGCTCATCGTATGTTCGATACCTGAGTGGTACTCCCCATGTGCTTCTTTTATTATCAGCTGCGCCAGAGGTGTATTAGGAGCAATGAATAGTGGGCTTTTCGCATCCTCTCTTATTAATGCGTTTCCTAGTCTTCCCTTTGACCTCCAGAGTCGATTCTCATCTTCATACAGTCGCAAGGTGTTCTCCATGGACTTTTTGTAGTCATGGGATAAAAATACAGATTGATGGTTGCGAATAAGGATTAGGCGTGCTGCCCGTATTTCCGGTCCGGTTAGAATATCTGATGCCGGAAGAACTTCTTGGAGTTCGGGGATCTTGCCCAGGATTCTTTCTTTGACAGTGGTATCGAGTGGGCGCATCAGTTTTCTTATGAAACGTAAAACTTGCGCCATAACTCTTTTTGCCGTCAGAAGAGAGCTAAACCTGTCCCAACAGAGTAAATCTGAGGTTAGGGGGTGGCTCTGTACTAAACTAATAGTAGGGCAACCATCAGTTGTTGTAATCATGTCTGTCTCGCTTTCGTCCATGCTGAGGTGGTAAGTGGGGTTATCCCAGTACTTTTCTGGTTGTTTTAAAAAGGCTGGTCCAGTCCACCACGTATGGTCAGCTAACTGCGCCTTAGAGAGTCCTCGTGTGCCCGCATCGGCGGGGTTTTGTGAGGTACTTACATAGGCGAATATAACATTCATTCGTAGTTGCTTCAGTTCAAGTACGATTTGACGAATCTCGCGCAGTCTATTCGTCACCAGCATTCCGAGACCACTACTCTTGGTTGAACGAAGCCAACTGAGTACGATCTGCGAGTCTGAGAACACATATATGGTCCAGGGATGTCCCATAGAGTGGGGCTTGATTGCTTGCGTCACAGAATAGGCTAACCGTGTCGCCAGTGTCAGCGCATTCATCTCCATCTTTGGTATTGTCGTTACGGTTTTTATGGATGGTAGCTTGCCTTTTGCCATGACCAGGGCTGACGAGAGTTCGTTAAAGACGTAAGCGCATGCTGCGATTGCGATTTCGCTGGCATCGGCGAAAACCGCCAGACTGTAGGGTGCAATATGAGCGCTGAAACGTCTGGGGAATGATTTATGAAATCCGTCCATATTTTTTGCGATGGCGTCCCAGTGTTCAGTGAGTGTCGCTGGTAATTGGACGTCCCACGTGAACTGTTGTTTCCACAAGTCCTGTTGGAACTTCTTTGCTGGCAGTAGTAAGGGGACAAGCCATCCTAAGGGATCATAGACCGACGCAATTTGACGCGCGACTACACGTTTAGTCAAGATGTTGGGGGCGGATATGGAGCAAGTTATGCCAAACAGTCATTTTGCGCATCCCATTGGATTCCCAGGACTTTTTGGGTGGTGGACTTAGCTCGAGCGTCTTCCGGTAAACAATTACCTAAGGTTGGGTCATTCGAGAGAAACTCCCTCAAATTCATTCCCATTTGTTTGAATATCTCGCGCGCTTTCAGAGACTTCTCTATTGATTCTTGGTGTGTTTCAGCCGAAAGCGCAAGGTTATCGACATACAGATTTTCACTGATCTCGTCTGCCAGATGTCGATCTTTTACTTCATTTTTGAGGTGATGTAAAATGGTTCCGCTCAAAAGGTACGGCGAGACGTTCAGACCAAAGGTAACACGAGTGAAGCGGAAGACCATAACATTTTCTTCTATGAGCGGCGCATCGAGATGTTTCACCCAGAGGAATCGTGTTGCATCTCTATCTATTTCCTGCAGATGGATTTGGAGGAATGCCTTCTCTACGTCGGCTATTATGATATATTTTGGTATCCGGAATCTGAGTAGCATTGCATATATCTCTGGGAGTATGAGGGGGCCCTGATGAAGCACATCGTTCAAAGATGGGTTTTCTTTGAAGTGTGCTGAGGCATCGAAAACTATGCGCAATTTGGTTGTTTCCTTATGAGGGGTTATAACGGGTTGATGGGGGATATAATGTAATACACTACCCTCAGCGCACTGCCCCTCAAGGACTTGCTCTATTATTCCTTTCTCCTCCTGTTCCCTGAAGATGGTATCGTACTGTTCTAGCAATGCCGGTGTTTTCTTGAGAGAGTCAACAACGGAATATAACCGTTTGAGTGCGATTGCCCTATTAGTTGGTAATGGGGGGTGGTTCTCTTTGTAAGGGAAGCGCACGTAGTATCCATCTGAGCGTTTTTGAATTGTTTTTTCGAAGAAGGCTGCAACTTTTGCATTAGTCGCCTCCTTTTCTGCATTCTTTGTGCCCGTAAACTCGCATGCGCCAGCAGAATCCATGGTCCAATATTTATCCCACCTATCCAGGTCGTCGTCAATATTGACGAGAGTATTTGTGATGACGGGCTTAACCTCTACTTTTGTCTCGCCATATCCGGACGCGTTTTGCCGTCCTGTAAGTAAATAGCCCAGCTTTGAGGGAACAAGCTGCAGGCCTGAAGGTAACTTATAACGTGGGTAGGGAACGTCCAGTAGCGTCCACAACTGATCACAGCCCAGTAAAATCTGTGGCTTTGACATGTAATCTCCCTCTGGTTTGGAAAGCCGGATCTTACGTTGCGCTATGAATGCCACGTCCTCTGCATCAAGGTGCGCAACTTTGCTGACTGCCATAAGGACTGGTGCTGTGTGCAGCCGTAATGTATGTTTTGTATCCTGCGCATCCCACAGGTCCAATGTGGTTACGCCACATGTAGTACGTTTGGGTGTATTCGCGCCGAAGGTGAATACCTTGAATTGCTTTTGCGCATCACATACAAGCCCAAGTTCCTTAGCCAATTTACTATCGATGAATGACTCATCCGCACCAGTGTCCAGCAGAAGCTCAACATTCTTCCACTGGTTTTTGAGAGGGTCTCTCACCTTTCCTGTACCGGTCAGAAGAAACACATTATTTTTGGCAGTCGCCGTTTCGTTACTCTGCGGGGTGCTCCGCTTCTTAATGATGGAAAGAAGGGCCATGGGGTTGTCTGTTTCATCCTTTTCCAGCGGCCCTTGTAACGCTGGTGCGCATATTTCGGTGTCCACCGTATGCGCCTGTACTGGTGCTGATTTCCTAGATTGCTGTTTTCCAGTTTGACTGGAAGGAGCACGCTGACGTGCTTCCGGTTGTTTCGAGATGCCCGTGAGCTCTTTCGAACGATGTTGGTATTGTACCGGTTTTGCGCTGGTTGATTTCACGCGTGTCGGACAAAGGGTATGGTGGTGCTTTTTCCCGTTGCATAACTTGCAGCCATCACTAGTACAAGCAGTAGTAAAGTGGCCTGGTATGCTACAATTTAGGCATCGGTTCTGATCGCGGAAGAGTTTTCTCCTATCTTCAAGTACTGGGTATTTGGCGCAGGCGATCGATTTATGATCATATGCGCCACAAAAAATGCACGATGTTACGCCTTTTGGCAGGTATGTGGGGCTAGGGCCATTGTTAATCTTTGATGTTTTTCCCTGGTTGATCTGGTTGAAACTACTATTTTTTCGCACCATGTGGCTTATGCGCTCCTCCATCTCGATCACTTTATCGAGATCGTTCAGCATATCGCGCATTACCCACGTGTTCTCGGTCCCTGGATTTGTTAGGCGACGTTCTAGCACTTTTCGTTGAATATCTGGTCTGAACTTTGACAAAACCTTTTGTGTAAGGAAGGACCCATTGAGGCAAACCCCTTTCTCCTCTAGTTGAGTGACCGTCGGCAGAATGTTTTCGAAGAGAGTTCTCTGTTCCTCCAGAGTGGGCTTCTCCGCTCGCGCTCTCTCTAGACGCAGCTGTAAGGAATCGATCAGTCGTGACTCATTACCGTACTTAGCGCGGAGAGTGTTGATCGCATGCATGTAATTATCTGCCGTTACGGTGAACCTGCGCATACAATCTCGAGCTTCCCCTCGGAGCGCAC
>MU912065.1:32609-59218 GCA_036418165.1 Cooperia oncophora
TCGTCATATAGGGTCCAAAAGTTATCAAATTCACACACCTTTCCTGAGAAGGTGGGAATTGGGATGGCAGGTAACACTGGGCTGGCTGTCGTTACCTGAGTGTGGATTTGCTGGGGTTTGCGTGTCAGGGCGCTGGCGATCCGATTTATAATAATTGGGGGCACTGACCAAGATGGCCTCCAAAGAAACAGCCAGCATTTGGGCCTTATCAAGGATCTCTAGGGCTTTATCGGTGTAGTCCTTTACTTGCGTCTCTTGGTCCTCCGTGAGGGTGTCGGTGAGTGAATCTACCGTTGTTGTGAAGGTTACTAATGCGCTTTCTACGTGACTGACAGTGGCATTTATTGCGAATATAGCGGAATGGAGTGTTCGCATGGTCTCGGGGTCTTCCACTGAGGAGGAAGATATGGTTTCTAAATTTTTGTATTTATCAACTAGGCGCATAAGGTTATTGCAATGACGGGTAAGACGTGATTTGTGAGAGCGCAAAGATTCCGGGCCGGGTGTAGTCATGAGAACTGTACAAAGAAAGGGGGATGGATACAGAGTACGTTGTCAGAGGACAAAAGAGAGCGCAAAACAAATGTGAAAAGAAATGGGCAAAAAAGGTAAATGAAAATGTAAGTATCAAAAACAGTAAAGAAACTGAAAGCAAAAAGCAAAAGCCTTGGCGCAGTCTCCACTTGCGCCGCTGATATCAAAGCGAAATAGTATTGAAATCCGTACCGGTTCAGCTGGTCCGTAGTCGGCCGATGTACCATATATCAAATGTAAATCAATGTAAAGCAATGTAAAGCATCAATCGCCATGAGATGAGAAAATGAAAAGGCACAATAATGTCAAGGCATGGAATGAGCAAGATCAGCAGTGCGCGTTCCTTTATTCAGGCCCCGCCATCTGGACAGCTTTTTGTCCCCCCTAGAGGAATTCACACGTGACCCGGGCGCGCTTGATTTTCTACAAAGGAATGCGCACAAGACCACAAGGATACTGTGTATGTAACTTCAAAGTAAAATCGCGTGAAGTCGCGATAGAACAGTCATCACCGGTATGCTAGTCGTAGTATCGCTGTTCGCTAACAGTCAGCCATGTCTAACCTAAGTCCATTTTTTCGAAGTTGAGTCAGAACCTCAGATTTGGTCACAGTGCTAGATTATTTGACCGCCTGAACACGAATATGACACCTTTTCTGCGCGAAAAGCGATGTGTTTTTACTGCCACCTGCTACAGGTCCCAACCCTTCGGTGCAGCGTACCTTGAAAAGAAAAAAAAGTCAAGGAAAACCTCCATAACTCCGCTCAGAGAATCGTTCCGCAAATTTTAAAGGTAGTTTGAGTTCACGTCTCAAGGCGAGTACAATGATGTGCACTTCATTGCAAATGGCCGGGCTGGCCTAATGGCCTTTCCTAGCGAGCTTATAAGTGCGGTAAGGTTATGGCACAAAGGTAGGTGGCGTACCGCGAAAGTCATAACGTGCGTCACAACTATAGTGAGGAGTGGTTTCAAGTAGGGAGTGGTAAAAGTGGTGGAAGTGTAATAGTAGAGAGTACAGAGTGATAGCGACTAATAACAGCTAAGAAAAATTAGCCTACGGTTCCTTCCTTTACACTTCTCACGACTAACTGCGACTACTGAAATTGCTATAAATTCTCAAGTTCTAACAATACGAAGATGGTGTAGGCCGATAACGATGATAAGACCCCAATGTCAAATAGCTATGTGAAATTGCTAAACAAAGCTACGGTAGCCTTCACTCTCTTTTCGATACTGTTATCATTAGTGCACTGCGAAGCATAACCATAGTTCCACCCATGAATCTCACAAAATCCCGTCTTACACGACGTTTTCAAAAATGCCCCCATACAGAAAATGTGGTAATTACCAATACCAATTCGCATGCCAACAACCAAACACTAACTTGAAAAAACAATTTTTTTCGTCAATTTTTTCAAAAATGGTCGTTCTGACAACGCAGCAAAAGTATAGTTCCACCGAACAAATCGAATATTCCAACAACAAATGTACAATAAAATGAATAAATTTTGATCCAGTAATCTACTGGAACTCTATTTCTCCAATTAAGTTGGAAAATACGGTTGCCCATGTTCGATTAGAGATTTTAATAGGCTTTCGGCCGACTGCCCCAATGATTACTCCCTAAGCTCACGGACATTGTGGAATTGTGCATTACTCTCATGGATCATACGCACCATGAAGCCCCTCACATCCTCGATTTTTAGTCGGGGCTACTCGCTGGCCAGGGCAAAAGAGCGGTTTGGTGACAACTGAATCACGCTCGAGTGCTTCGACTGTCATGAACTGGTGCATTATCCTGCATGAAAACGGGACTTTCTTGCTGATTTCTACGCCAGAAAAGGAGACGTCGTCGCATGACTTTTAGATGACGGAAGAAATCATTTCTTTTTTCATACGGAGCGCAGTTTCAGACGTTCCATTCATGCGATGGCAGCCCAGACCATGAGACCACATCCACTGAAGTTCCGCCCAAAAAAATGAAACTTGTCTTTCCTCAGGTCGTGCCAGCGGAATCGGTTTTCGTCGGAGCCGTCGCAGTTGAATTTTTTCTCATCAGAAAACACGACCGCGAGAAAAAAACTGAAAAACAACACAGACAAGCAGTAGGGCACCGCAGCCAAAAGCTAACCTCACTCCATTGGGTTCGGCAACATCTTCGAGCAAAGCCAATTAGGTTTTCGCGATGGTTTTTCGTTAGAAACAGTACGTAACTCATATTCCTCCTATGGGTGAACTCGGGAGTTTTTCGACACGCCTAACAGTATTCTCCGAGGTATTAACCTCCGCAGATGACTTGACACATGGTACGCTCAAACACATTGAGGGTGTATGAGACTATCAGCCCCCAGCTGTCGATGTGTCGTGGTCCCCCCGCCCCAAAACTGCACGGGGTCAGAGTACGGGGCCGTGGGAAAGTCGTAATTCCTTGCTACGCCGCCCGTTTTTGCAAACTCACGTTTTTACTAACACCGTCCGCGCGGCGCGGTCGCGTGCAGCTCTCTTGGCTTTTTGCCAAGTCCTGTAATTGCGCTTTGGAATACAAGTACAACGCAATTTCTTTATGCGGATAACATTTTAGGTTCTGCAAAATAAGAACTGAAGATGATGACGAGGGCTAGAACTCAAGAGCAACTGTGCTGCTTCTGCAACAGCCCTCGCAGGCCGCGCATTCCCACAAAACATCAAAATAAAAACGGCCTAAGCGTCCCACTCGTTAGTTTGAAGTATTTCTATAGCAGAGCCGGATTCGAGCCGGATCGCAGAAATGCACACGCGATTTTAATTTATTGCGTTTCCTTAGTTTTTTTCAATTTTGTTTTATTTACATCTACATTCGTTGTTGTTCATTTCTAGCCTTTCAAATGTTAGGAAATTGCGTTTTGCTTGTATTGTCATGTTTTATTGTCATGTTGTCCGTTTTTATTGTCATGTTCTGTGGGAATGCGCGGCCTCTGAGGGATATTGCAGAAGCACCACAGTTGCTCTTGAGTTCTAGCCCTTGTCATCATCTTCGGTTCTTATTTTGCAGCACCTAAAATGTTATCCGCATAAAGAAATTGCGTTGTACTTGTATTCCAAAGCGCAATTACAGGACTTGGCAAAAAGCCAAGAGAGCTGCACGCGACCGCGCCGCGCGGATGGTGTTAGCATAAACGTGAGGGCGGTGTAGCAAGGAATTACGACTTTCCCACGGCCCCGTACTCTGACCCCGTTTTGGGCGGGGGGACCACGACACATCGACAGCTGGGGGGCTGATAGTCTCATACACCCTCAATGTGTTTAGCGTACCATGTGTCTTTAATTTCCGCAGACGCACTGCAGAGTTGGATGCTTTCTTCAGGATACGGCGGTTGTTCCGATTGGGCGACGAAGGGGGATGTCCAGAGCTCTTCTCAGCTCAATCGGAACAACCGCCGTATCCTGAGGGAAAGC
Organism: Cooperia oncophora; assembly: GCA_036418165.1. NCBI lineage: Eukaryota > Metazoa > Nematoda > Chromadorea > Rhabditida > Trichostrongylidae > Cooperia > Cooperia oncophora. The sequence continues at coordinate 36,579 of MU912065.1, forward strand.
ATCCAACTCTGTAGGTCCCTTGGGAAAAATTGTTGATAGCATGATGAGTGCGGCCCTAATCCCGCGCGATTCGACGGTTCGACAGTTTTTGAGTCTTCTTTGCGATAATCTGTCCTTTTTCGAGGTCCATTAATGAAGTTCCACTTGCCATAGCCTAGAAGAGGCAAGAAGTCATAATGATGAGAAGTTTCACCGAACAAAAATGAGATGCAGCCGGAAAATATGCGGTGGAACTATACTTTTGCTGCGTTGTCAGAACGACCATTTTTGAAAAAATTGACGAAAAAAATTGTTTTTTCAAGCTAGAGTTTGGTGTTGGCATGCGAATTGGTATTGGTAATTACCACATTTTCTGTATGGGGGCATTTTTGAAAACGTCGTGTAAGAATTTTGTGAGATTCATGGGTGGAACTATGATTATGCTTCGCAGTGTATGTTTCCAACTCTGAAGCGTCCCTGATTCCAGCGAATGATGAATGCTTTCAGAAGTGCGATAAGTATCCTACATTGTCAACTGATTTTAAAAAAAGAGGGAGAGGTTGGTATGATCTCAGAGAGAAGGCTGAATATCGCACGTTGAGCACATGTATCCTGTCAATGAGCAATCTATAGCGTTGCCATGAAAAGCGCGCAGTAGTGCGCGCAAGGAGCGACTTACAAAACATATGAGCTGCGAAATAGCCCATCACAACCAAGTATGTGTAGAACAGACGCGACTGCTCGTTGGACTTCAGGAAACCTTCGTAAATTTTCTGAGTAGACTCTGCAAATGAAATGGGTGAGGGAGCATAATCAGTTGACCTTGTTTGTGGAAAGAGAATCCTCCATACCGCGAAACTTAGTCTCGTTGTTAATGTAGTCGAATGTAGTAATAACGATAAGAATTACGAAAAGAAGGCCAAACGTAATCTGAAAGAGTCGCTGATAGGAGAGAAAACATTTTTTTTTGTGAAACCTATAGAAAGAATTCACCATCGCTATACCAACGACACCTATGAGGCACCCGTTTTTGTACACGGTAGCGACGCTCCCCAGTATGGATGCAACAAACTGGAAAACTCTTGATTTTAAAAGAACATGGAACAAACACGGCACCGTTAAACTCAGCGGGGACATTCTACCCTTCCACTAGCTTCCTTTTCTAGTCCTATTGTGCAGACGTCTCACCCTGATAAGACCTGAGTATTTTTGTCAACTGTAATTGAAGCTCTTGCAATAGCACTGCAGTGTAAGATTTTACAGGTCTCCGCAGTAGGCATCGGCAAAGAATGATGAGAACAAGCAAAATATCCCCTACCAGACCGAACTGCTCCACGAATTGTTGCGGACGCACAGGCAATTCTTTTGAAAGTGCGTATTTTCTATGTTACGCGCTGCACAGGCGAAGACAAAGGTAAACTCACCACACCGGTCGACGGTATTGCCGGGAGGTCAGTGACCGCAGCTGCAGTAGCGTGGCACATGCTTACATTTAAGTGCACGGGAACGGGGCTTATGAAGGAAGGTTGGTAGGTCAAAGTAGGCCATTTGAAATGAAATGTATACCGGCTGGAAGGTCTTCCGGGATTACGAAACCGTCTTCCATATCTGCTGCGGACCTCCCAGAAAGAAGTTACGGAGCTTTTTAGGGGGAGAATATTTGCATTCAGTACGAATTGGCGGCGTAAGGCTGACGCAATCGTGGCAGCATGGCCGAGTGGAGAAAACTAATACGTCGTAGGGCTCACGGATGCGTGGTCGAGGGTTTGGATCCTTGATGCGTGTGCTCTTTTGCATTTTTTCGAAAGTGGTCCCTGTGCACTTCAAAGCTATTTTGCATAACACTTGTCCTGATAATGTCGTGACGTAATGTTTCTGAAGCAATGGAGCCATTGCGAACGATCCCATGGAGAACCTGGCTGTTGACTTCTTTCTTTGATTTGAAAAGCATACACAACAAAAGTGCATTCCAACGAATGATTTTGCCTGAAAATGACTTTATTCTCCAAATGACATGACTGGAACCGAACCGCACGAAGTTGTGCGCGAAGATGAGTATAGTGGGAAAATGCTTTCATATGAAGTGGCGTTGATGTGGCAATCATGCTGGAGATCGCGATGGGCAAAACCTTCATTCATCACTCACATAGTGTTGAATGATGTCTATCCCAAAGTGGTTTCGCACCTGCTGGAAGTTTTCGGCTCGTATGACAATCTCTTCAGCCAGAAGTGATCTCCATGAAATCGTTCGCAATGGCTCCATCAGTTCAGAAACATTACGTCACGACATTATCAGGCACAAGAGTTATGCAAAATGGCTTTGAAGTGCACAGGGACGAAAAAGTGCAAAAGAGCACACGCATCAAGGATCCAAACCCTCGACCACTCATTTGTGAGCCCTACGACGTATCCACCCGGCCATGCTGCCACGATCTCACCAGCCTTACGCCGCCAATTCGTAATATTCTCCCCAAAAAGCTCCGTAACTTCTTTCTGGGAGGTCCGCAGCAGATATGGAAGACGGTTTCGTAATTCCCGTCCGAAGACCTTTCAGCCGGTATACATTTCATTTCAAATGGCCACTTCGACCTACCATCCTTTCCTTGTTAGGGCAATAATGCCCTATTGTCGCCTCCCGGCTACATCCGTCAAGGCGGAGCGGTGGCGTCGATACCGCAATCTTGTAGCTAACCCGCAGTGAGAGGTAGAGAACAGCAACAAATTAGAGGATGCAGGCGAGTAGGAAGTTCCTGTGGCTCTTCCAGTGACTGTCCGTGCAGCAGAGCGGGGAAACTGCGCCCAAGTATCACGTCCTCGAGGTAAATTCGCCCATACTTCTGACGCAGGAAGTGGCACGCTGCTGCAGCTGCGAACCCATTTACCTTGCCCATGGCAAAACCAGAATCCGCAGGAAAGAGTGTTCAGTTCTTTTTACCTTGATGGGAGCTGAATGTACAGTAATCTTTGACGCATGTGGAGTGTTCATTCATATAAAACGGAGGAACGCAAATAAAGAGTAATATTCAGGCATTTGAGTTAAGCAGATCCGATTTTCACTAATGCCCCGCTTCCACTGCCCCGAAGGTTTGGTTCACTGGTACCCTCGTGTTTTTCAACGAGTGCAAGTAAACTGCTGTTGTACCGATTTCGGCGAATGGGAAAACGTTGTAGCGTTTGCAGTCGGACCGTGACCAGAACAAGTGAGATTGCACGGCTGTAGGTCGGGCGAATAAGCCGAGTCTCAGTGAGTCCTAGCGCTACCATACAATAGGGTAACTCGGAATCTGGCACTATGACGAGCAACGGTCTTGTAGTTGTGTGGTACCATCCATTTGTCGAACAGGCAAAATACACGGCAGCGACGATTTTGCTCTCTGTATCGAGCCGTCTGAAAGCCTCAGTGCAGAAATCCTTGTGGATCATCTGCTTCGGCCCAAGTAACTCCTCGTGGTAGAAATCGGGCGGCTTCTCATCTGCATTCATACAAAATTGACGATTGTGAGTTTTGGCTCGAGGTCCAAGACCACCCATATTTCATCTAGGGCCGGGGTTTTCACAGCCGTGAATGACATCTTATGTAGAGAACATTAGTGTCACGGGGCATCGGTACCGCGTTCTTGCTTCCATAAGAAATTTCGGCACTATTGAACTATTCCTACCCCAAAAACTAAAAAAAAATTTTCGCTGAAACGTTGCCTATAGATGTAATTCGATGCGCTGATCACGAATATCACATCCGTTTCGAGCGCTGGCGTCATTTGGCGCCATTATGCGCCAATTTGGCGCCCACCACTTTTTTCACCAAAGTCGATGAAAACTTGCATATGGGGGTTAATTGAGGTCCTGATTACGAATCCAACATTTATTTTTGGCGCTGGCGCCATTTGGCGCCATTACGCGCCAATTTGGCGCCATATTGGCGCATAATGGCGCCAAATGGCGCCAGCGCTTGAAACCAGTGTGATATTCGTAATCAGGACCTCAATTAACCCCCATATGCAAGTTTTCATCAACTTTGGTGAAAAAAGTGGTGGGCGCCAAATTGGCGCATAATGGCGCCAAATGACGCCAGCGCTCGAAACGGATGTGATATTCGTGATCAGCGCATCGAATTACATCTATAGGCAACGTTTCAGCGAAAAATTTTTTTGAGTTTTTGGGGTAGGAATAGTTCAATAGTGCCGAAAATTTCGGTACCCATAGGCACACCCTCTTGAACATCCTCATTTTATCGGACACAACTGAAGCAGCAGCTAAAGCAGAGTGTTAGTCTTGCGGTGGAGCTCGACAAGGGTCCAGCCTCTGTGATCAGGCATTCAGCGCTCGACTTCATCCATTCTTTTTCCTTGTGCAGGATGAACTCTCTCTCGAGATTTTCTTCTGTAGCTAGCTCTGCCAATGTCACAGATACATAGCTAAAGCTAGCTTTTCAAATGGTATAGCAGCCCCTGCCCTATCCCCTTTGCCTTTCCTCTATGATGATCTAATATTTGTAGAACTTTCAAGCTTGCGACTAGAGTTTCTTTTCAGCAACAGAATTTGAATGAATTCGTGGCCGATAGCAACTGCATCACTTTAGGGCAGCTTGGTGCGAGTTGAGTATATCGTTCCTGTAGTTGCATAATGATGGTGGCAGGTACGATTTCTCCAGTACTTGATTTCCGAAAGAGTTCCAGAAAAGCTTTTGAAGAAAAAAACTTTTGCTTCGAATACCAAAGTAAACTCGCAAGGTAATACGAAATTTCTGCTTGCAAATACACAAAAAGTTTTCCTGTGGTATTTTCCAGAATAGTTGCTCCGCTGATGGTTGCAGGATGATAACGCGATAGTATGCTTCTCTACAGTTTTTCGTTCCAGTCCAACCACATTCTCTAAGTGCTATAATGTTTTTGTTTCCAGGAGGAGAGAACCTTCCTGGGAATGGAAAATAGAAGCAATTAGAAAAAAAAGATGAATTAACTCGGCTAAAAAAACAGACCCTACAAGTCCTATCCGCAGCTCAAGCGTGGCGTTGTGGGCTGTTACGGTTCCAACCGGCCAATGAGGAAGGTAGCACGTTGGAGCCTGTTTGACCCCGTGAACACGAATAACACAATCGCTTGCCACAAAACTGCCTGGCGCCCGCGCCAAAATGTCCTAGATCATCAAATTCCCTGAAAACTTGTCCCTACCGGTGTTCGACCCCCTGAACAAAATATCATGTCCACTTAACGCGTTGACGACGATTTTCGTCAGTGGTGGACGCAGGGCACAGCATTAGTTGGGGATTTTGGTCGAGCCCGTACGACCCCCTCCCCTTTTTTGAGGGGGTTCGGTACGACCCCCCCACCCTTTTTTTACTGTTTTTTTTGAGCTCGAGCTAGGCATACCTATATGACGGCTCTATAGTGCAGTTCTCTGCGGACGGTTGGACCCCCCCACCCTACCCTAAGGTCGCATTCATGCTTGACAACTTGGAAGAAAAGACGAAACTGCGGACAGTACAACGTATATGTCGATTTAAGAAAGAAGCGGAATTGGGAGAAATACAGAAATTCCGAAATGGCGAACAACGTCTTGATACGGATTAATCGTTTGGCTCACCAGTGGGAGAGGATATCTTCATTAGAAAACAAAAAAAAAACAAACAAAAAGGACACAGGAACAGCCGCAATCAGCTGGAAAACGGCCGAGGAATCGATTGGAAGGGATTCTGGGCAGGACCCAACGCCGCAAGGTGGTTGCAAGGTGGTTGCAATGGAGCGCGGATTTCCAGGAAAACAGGGTGTTTTGAAGGGCCATAACTTCCTCAAAAGCGGACCTCTGGGAAAGGGAAAAACGCAGTCGTGTAGAGAAAGGTTCGAGCTTCCCGAAAAGTACTGAAATGTTCATGAAGGTAGCCAATTCAGGAAAAAATTGAAAAACTCACCCATGCGCGTATGCGGCGCGGTTTCTTCACGGCACCGCGGCGGCGGGCGGGCGAAGGGTGATCGCTTGCGCCTCCGCCACTGTGCTTCAATCAGAAGCCCCTTTTATGCCCCATTATGTGGAAGGAGGAGGAGAGAAAAGAGGATTGAACAAATAGAACGCTCATAGGTGAGTTAGTGGTAATGGTGAGCAGAGAATACAGAAAAGTCGAGAATCAGAGCGTATTATTTCAGTCAACAGCGGAACTGGCAGAATGATTCCCTTCGAATGGGACGTGACGTTATAGCGTTATGAGGTCACAACCAACTGTTGGCAATTTGCCAAACCTCAGCTTGAACTTTCGTGTAAAAGCTGCTTGCGTCGTTTTCACAATCGAAGGGAACTATGCCGCCAGTTCTGCCATTCACTGAAGTAATTCGTGATAGTCGACTTTTCTGTGATCTCCTACCACTACCACTAACTCACATATGCACCCACTATCTGTTCAATTCCCTTCTCTCTACTTTTCCCTCCTCTTCCTTCCACATAAAAGAGGCTGCTGGATTGGAGCACAGCGCCGGAGACGCGGGCCATCGCCTTTCGCTCCCTGCCTGCCGCGGCGCCGTGAAGAACCGCGCCGCATACGCGCACGGGTGAGTTTGTACACGGAGCCCCATTACAAGCATATAGTATTTGCACTGCCGCCCGCGCGATCTCGCTAACTCCCAAGAACCGTACCTTCAAGGCATCCCGTGCAATGCACTTTTACAAGGATCAAGTAGACATATCTAATTCGCTTAAACCAACTTCACCCTAACAAGCATTGTTCCCTATTCTTATTTAGTTTCGAGCTATTTTGAGCTACAAATTTTGAGCTGCTTCTGCAACCTGAGAGAGTAGATAAGGTCCAAAAAGGAGGAAAACCCACACTTGCGTCGACTGGATTTGAGTCCATTTTGATTAGTGAAAAACTGGCAAAAATCAAATCAAAGTAGTATTCAGAGCACATCGTCTTTTCGAGCAAGAATTTTTCCAGGAAACTACATAGAAAACGTTCATAACACTTTCCGTTTCTCATGCAACTTTTTGTGAGAACACTCGCCACTACTTATAAGGCCAATATGTTCTACATGGGTGCGTTTTCTTGAAACTGTTATTCACTTACAGCACCAATCAGCAAGACCGTCATCACGTCAAGCGGAAGCTTGAACGGTTTCATCTGCCACGACAGATATCCGGAAATGATAGCCATTATGACGAAGAGGGTCAAAAGCGAACTCTGAAGGATACCTGATGACATTCGTTCAATTCACTAAGTATGGTTCAATTGCATATTTTGCATGAACAGTATTAGCTTGTTAAGAAAGTTCTGCTACACTCGACCATAATTTCCTACGGAATTTCCCTTCAGTAAGCGACACCTTCGGTCTCCAAGGTAATCACCAGTGATAAATAGGACAAGTGCCCATCTTCCTCACAACTCCTCGATTCCACTCTTATAAAAAGACGGCAATCACGACGAAACGAAGAGGTAGACCTCATTCTTAGGTAGTCGAATTAGGTAGTAGTTATAGGCTGCGGAAGGTGCAGTCGCATACCATGGTCGAGATCCACACCTTTTTGCCGAAGCCAGATCACCACATGCGGTCTTCTGCCACGTAGTAGAGAGAAACTGAGTGTTTCTAAAATCAAGCGTGACGTCGTCTCTTTTGGAAATGGTTTGTTACATGATGTAGGGGTCTATGCATGTACCACACAGATGGGTTTCTTTCTTGCTAACATTATTGGGAATGTCAAAAAGGGAGTGAAAAAATTCGACATGAAAGGGCGATGAAGAGCACCTTATTCAGCTCCGTTCTGTCTGTAGCGTGGGATTTTATTTATTTATTTCCATACACCTTTATCATATACCATTCATTGGTCAATGAATACTCATGAGGTGTTCTTCACGTGAGCATGAAAAACAACGAAATGTGAGGTCAAAATCCAAGTGCTTCGCTTGGCGTGTGGTGAGCAACATTGAAGTTTCTTCGTCAACCGCGTGGCTTCAGTGGCTCCGCATCGTGGTAGTGGCCGGATGGTGCGATGGATATGCGACTCTTAGCCTAAGGTAGCCTGCGGATGGGAGCCTCTCGGAGCCGTCTTTTTGTATTTTTCAGATTTCCTATCTTCTTTTGTTCCGCAATGCCTGATAATATGTAAAACCCTTACATATGCCATCCAAGGACTCATCATATACAGGGGGGGGGCAAAAAAAGGTCATTTCGACCGAGTCACATATCAGCAAAGTTTTCGCTGCCCAGAGAGAAGACGTGGATACGAGTACCAGGGCGGAAGATACCCAAGATGTTCCTCGATAAGCAGGAGCTGGCTCTCGCCCATCACCTTCATGTACACCAAAATATGAAGTCATCTCCAGTCGCAGCCTGACTGGAGAAGACCTTTGGAATTCATGTCACCTCCAAACAGCTGCGAAACTTCTAGTATGGAGTCACCCATGGATAGCTACCTGGAGACCAGTACTCTCGATCTGGAAGACCTCCAACATCGAGCAGCTCCGACAACGTCGCTACGGTCTAGGACATCATCTTCACCACAGTCGCCAAGGCGCGGGTTGATGGTATGGACCGGACGTACCTGGAATGGAAAGACCAATATTTTCTTCGTGGACCCCGGACTGAAGGTGAGCGCTGGCGGTTACATCGAGCAACTCGAGAAGAATATCCTCCCACATGTCGTCGCCCGTACCTTCTTGGAAACTTTGTACTACAGGTTTGGGTGCCACCACATGGAATCGAAGGGCATTGGAGAAACTCTCGCCTACTTGGAATGGAAGGGGGCTGAATACCTAAAGAAGATGGAATATCCAAGTAGGTCACCTGACCTGAATCCCCTCAATTACCCGGTTCGGGCGGAGTTCAATAGGGTGGTCTACGGTGGCGGAGAAATCGACTATCTCGCTGATCTCAGGCACCACATCGCGGTCGCGTGCCAGAATCTCTCGATGGCGCTCGTCCAGAAGGCTGTGGCGGAGTGTCATGATAGTATTTAATATGCTCTTCAATATGGTGGTAAAAATGTCCGATCAGAATTTATAAAGTGTAACTTATAGCGCCTCGAAAGTCAATGAAGGAAAGTGACTTTTTTTCCCCCCCCCGTATAGTGTAGTTCTCTGCGGACGGTTGGGCGTGTCAGTGCGGCTGCGTTTGGCGCGGTGCCAAACCCGTTCTCCACCAGTTTTTAAAGCGAACAAATGATATGACTGTATCATATCGATCGTATTACTCGTTTTCTACCACTTTTTGTCGCATGCGCGCTTCAACAAGAAGGCAGAGAACGGCCTTGACGCTGTGCACACTCATGACACGCCCAACCGTCCGCAGCGAAGTAGAGTGTACACTAATGGTTCACGAGAGGCATTAAAATCAATGTAAACCTGCGCGTAAGGGCTATTTAGCGCCGTGATAGCCCTAAATGGCCTCGGAGCCGAAAAGATCTGACAGAATCGGGGTCATCAGTTACTCCTGTATGCAAAGTTTTTGTTCCTTTTCCCTGAGCTTTTCGAGCTAAGATGTCTAAACATGTGCACTAACAGCCATCATTCTCCTCTAGAAGGCGTTATTCAACCTCGCTACCTGGGAATTTCCCTTGATTAGTACACAAACTCATGATTAACAACTATAAAATTCAAAAAAAGGAAGGGCACATATACACTGCACAGCATTTGCATCTGAAAAGCCAAAGAAAAAGCTCGTATTTGAGAAATTGAAAAAGTTTCAGGATGCTCGTTTAGGCGCTCTGGAGTTAACATGGCATTTTCTAGAAACATACTGGATTTTGGAATGGAAATCTATGACGGTTGTTCTCGCCTCTGACCTACACGGTCACGGAGATGTTAGAGGTGGGTGTCGCTGCCATCCAAATGGTCGGCTCATTAGCAACGGCTGAAGAAGAGCTCAAGAATTTTTTTCCGCTGGAACCTCGTACACTGGGGTAATTAACAAGCAAGATCACGATTTTGACACTTATTTTCGATGGCGAGGCCACTTGGGGCCAGCATGGCGCTAAATAGCCACCGCGTGCGGAAGGGAGGCTGCGGGAATCACTGAAGAAACTTCAATGTAGCTCACCACATGCCAAGTAGTACATGGGTTTTGACCAAATTTGCGTTTTTTACCTGCTCACTCATAGAACACCTCATGAACTAAGTATCCTCAACCCTGAAGCTAGAATGGTGCTGAATAAGGTGGTTTAAATCGCCCTTTCCTGTCGGAATTTTTTTCACTCCCTTTTTGACATTCCCAATAACGTTTAGCAAAAATGAACCCATCTGTGTGGTCCACGCATGGACCCCTACATCATGCAACAATCGTTTCCGAAAAGCTCATCATGGTCCGAAAGACCCCCCCCCCGTGTTAGGTGCAGCCTAGAGATATTGCCAACTCACTGCTGGTGACGTTCGGCTGCGCCTTCAGGGGGTTGATTCAGGGGGTTGAAGACAGTCCCCGCGATTAAATATCATGCATAGTTGCTGCTCAGTTGTGAACCTGTAGCCACAAGTGATTTCCCGAAGGAGAAAAAAGCAAGAAGAATCGTCAAGAACAAAAGCGCTCCCTGACGGTCACACTGACCTGCGCTCTCTGTGCAACCCCCGGCTCACAAATCGCTTATTGGCATCTTTTTTTCTTCTTCTTCTTATTCTTCAGCGTTTGTCCCGCTCTGTAGCAGGGTCCGCTCTTTATTTTGTCACGCCACTTCTCCCGATTGAATGCTTGATCGGGATGGGTGCCAACCACCTTCAAGTCCGCATGCAACGTGTCTGACCAGCGCTGCTTGGGGCGTCCTTTAGGCCGCTTTCCGGGAACTTCGAGCTCAAGACCAATCCTACGGACAGTGTCACAATTCGCGCGAAGAACATGACCATACCATCGAAGGCGAGCTTCGCGCATTTTCTCGGCCACAGGAGCTACACCGAATCTCTTCCTTATGTCGTCATTGCGTATGCGATCCATACGCGTGACACCAGCGGTCCATCGCAGCATTTTCATCTCCATGACTCCTATGCGCGCTTCAACTTCTTTGGTCGTCGGCCAACATTCAGCGCCGTATATCGCGACTGGTCGTACGACGGTCCTATAGATCTTCGATTTGAGTAGCGGTAGCGCGGGGGCCGATCGGGTACGATCTGGCCTCGACGCACGAGCACGCCAGCATAGACGCACTTAACCCACCCACTCACCACCGAGTCACCCGCCGCTCTCTTTCTGCGACGATCCAGACTCCCTTACGATCATACATTGTTGATTCCGAGTCTACTTGAAGGCTGTCGGTTTCGGTTGCAGGAGCACACACTGCCCTGACCCTAATGGGAACATGAATGTACGCGCTGCGGGCCCGATCTCCCTTCAGTACCTGCGGTTTTCGTTATACTCGCGTTATCAAACCTCACAACCCCAACAAGTTTATCCACGCCGTTCAGTCTAAGCTTGCACTTGTTCCTCAAGGCCATTCTTATCCTCGCATCACGTCGTCAGCGTATAGAAGCGTCCAAGGAGCCGGCTTCTGGAGGTCCCGTGAAATGGCGTTCATGATACCAACCGCAAGAGCCAGCGGGGAACGCGCAGCAGCCCTTGTGCACCCAACCCAGTCGATGGAAACCCATCCCGAAAACGGCCTGCTGACTCGCCATTCAGTCATCGGCTCGCGGCATACAGGAATGCACTACCCACTTCAATCCAGCTCCTTCCGAGCGTACGCAAGCGCGAGGACGACGACTGTTCCAGACCGTTCTTGACGCGGCAAAGAAGCCTTCCTGGTACGTTCGCCCGGGGTGGGTAGAGACATAGTCGCGGCCTTTTCGTCCGTAGAGATCCATACCATATAACCTCACGTGAGGACACGTTGTCGAATAGCCCTCTCCAGAGTCAAAGAAGCCCAGTGCGATCTGCTTTCTCTTCTCACACGATGTTTCTCTAGCAAGAGGCGAGCTGCTTCTATGCGCGTCGATGCTGCTACATCCAGTCACGAAACCACACTGGTTGGTAGAGCCGGACGATATCACGGATAACGCTCCGTAGGTCGCTTATCAACAATTCGTTCGAAAATTTTCATGCTGTGCGAGAACAAGCGAACTGGACGATAATTCGAGCAGTCTGCAGTACTGCCTTTTTTCTTCCAGATCGGTACCTTCGTGCTCTCTTTCCAAGCTTCGGGCATTTTCTTCTCTACAACGACCTGATTAACACTGTCAACCATTCGACAGCATGCCACAGTGTGGTGATCAGGTTAGGCAGCTTCGGCCATCCTTTACTCCCCGATATTGACCCGCCACGATCGCTCAGGGCCCGCTCTGCCCCATGCCTGGCTTCAATCTTCCTTGAGAGCCCCGCCCTCCGTTCATTCAACGCTGTCATCTCGTTCGCCTGAACGGGACCGCAACGTCCGTAAAGCGCGCATGAGGCGATCGTCCGCAGCTCGTGCTTTCGTATTCCATTGCAAAATTTTCTCCGAAGTAGTCCCGCCTCGCACTCACACCTTTGTTCGTTCAATCAGAGGCGCGTTCTCGCATGATCCTAAAGAGACTTCTCCACATCTTCCGTTGGCCCAGTGGCCGAGCCTTGGCAAGTCGGTAGACTGTGCCGCTTCACCCTAGGAACCAGCCAGTTCCAGCCTGTCTTCCTGATGTCTTCGAAGTACAGCATTTTGATGTCGCCAACCACAGCCATTGCTTTCGCACCCATGTAACCTTCATCGGCTTCCCCTTATTTCCCCCAATCGTCAGCTTCTTGCTGCTTCAAGGAACGCTGTATTGATCAACTTTCTCTCTACTGTTTCGCAACGAACCCTCACCTGACGGCATCTGTCCACAACCAGTGCCCCCCGCCCATTGCCTTTCAATTCTACGCCCTTCCACGTTTCACGCTGTTGCAAACTATCGACAAGACCGGCTGCTGCCTCAACCTAATCCCCTATTCATGCGCATTCTGTCCATGTTCGGATCGACCAGTCTTGTGCACCAACTATCCGTAATTCGACCTTGACTGCCGGAGACCATCAACAGCTCGCCCCGCTTTCTCGCCTTTAGATGCCACCATTATGATCTTCCCGGTACGCTCAATCACGCTCATATATGTTCGACCTGGCGTGCAGGTATTATGTCAGCGTACCAGTACAGACAAAGCGGGCCCCGACACCGCCAGGCCGCTGTTTCGAGGCCTACTGTCTCCATACAGCCACCCAGTCTTTGCCTGTACAAATTTCCTTGTGATGCGACCGATGCTCGCCTCGACGAAAGAACAAAGACCATTTGTTCTCTATCATTTCCGCGCTATATTGGCAATCCAGCCGAGTGCGTCAGCGATTACGTAACTTCCGTTACGATAGAAGAGAGACATGCTTGCTCTACTATACCAGACAATGCCATTCGCCACACGTTACGTGTTCATAAACCCGAACCAACCATGACAACCTGTAAACCGTCTGTCTCCTGCGCCTACGCTGCCCTCGTTATCACCACCACAATAACGACGTCTGTGACGTACTCAGCTGTCTTCACTCTTCGAGCAAGTCCACAACTCGTTCCTCTCGGATTGCTGTCTCAGCGCATGCCCGCTCTCCGCAGCACGTAATAGCACGAAAGCAATCGTGCTACAGTTCTGCTCCGACCAGCAAGAACAATTTTCTATCATCCAGAGAGGCGATTCTCCGTAAACGTTCCACCTAATTATCGAGTCACGGAATTGTTGAGAGACGATTATGGCCACTCCGTTAGTAGTTCTTGGCTAGCCGCAAAGGATGGCTTTGAAGCCGCGACCAAGGTCTCTCGACTTGCAGCTGGATCATCTTGTTTCCTGCCCACTGAAATCCGATCGCCTGCGCTCTAGTGCCCTGCCAATTCACATAAAACCCGCGTCAAGTTCCAAACGTTCAAGTGCAACCCGGACCTTACACGCTTCACCACTGTAACTTTTCGAACTAGTCCCTGGTATCGCCGTCCCGATGCACCTGCCGGGTCCAGGATGCCAGAAATCACCCGAGAACGCCTCTCCGAGAGCTTCCCATCACTCGCCGCGCCATACAGAGTGCGCATCGAGTACCCGCTTCTACGCCCTTGTCGTACGCCGTCTATCTCGACATACATGTGGCATTGTTAAACATTGTGATGTGACATGGGGTGTTCGTAGGTCGGCCCGTCACGAAGGCCTGTCACCTGCATTCGGATGTCTGCGTTTTGCAGCTCGCAAAGACGAGCTCCCAGTGGCACCGCGTGGAGGAGCAGACTTCACCACCGCTTATTGGCATCTTTCAATAGTAAATATCATCAAAGAAAAGAAAAACATCAACAAGAACAAAAACACCGACGGAAAGCTTGTATCAGAAAGAAGACCCCCAGATCACTGCGTACGAACTTAGGATCACTTCTAGCACAGTCAAACTTTCGCACCAAACATTTTGCATGACTTGTGTTTCAACGCGTTTTACCTCGCAAGGGTTGCAGTTGACTGTATGTGCTCCTAATGAATGAAATATGATGAAGGAGAGCAGAATTACTCATGGGCACGAGCGCGGTCAGCAAAAGTGGACATGCGATTCCGATTAATGCCCGCCGCCCAACAAAGCACAACTAAACGGCCCTGCGTCAGCATTTAGTGTGTGGGCGGTTCAACCGAAAGGGTGTTAGAACTAAAAGTTTCGACGGGCGCAGCGCCGTCCTCTGTGGAGGCGAAAGTGGGACAATCTCTTGGCTGGGGCGACGGATCACTTATACAAAGAAGGATGATCACGAGTTACTTGAGCGCGGGAGTGCCTTTAAAGGCAATTCCCGCGACCACAGCTCATAGGTAATACGGTTCAAAAATAGAACTGCCGTGTGTTTGTTGACTTATTGAAGGAGAAGGAAGCACGAAAAAGCGCCCGGAATAAGACCCTCTTTATTGCAATTGATCATGATCACCGGACGAGCGTAAGGTGGTCAAGATCAATTGTGAATTGCGAAAGGCGGCGATACACTGATAAGAGACGAGAGAGGCCAGAAACGACGGGCGAGAGAGCGCAATGGCAGTCTCACAACGACACGGTCACTGGAGGCCGGCATGGGCCTATCGGGCGCCAATGGGCCTAAAACCTGAGCGCGCTGCGTTTTGCTTGCTGTTTTTCAACTTTTAAAGCGGTATAGCCTCTGACGTTGCCTGCTTGACCATCGTGCACGGTTATGAGAACCTAGCCTTAGTTTATCGTGCCTTTAAGTAAACGGCCGCCACTCTGTGCTGGCGCCCGACGTGGGTTGCCTGCCTCGTAGTAGAACAAGACCAGCTTGCAAGCGCTGACACAAACGGGACACTTCCGTGACTTCCTAAAGACTACGCATGTGCTGGCTCTCTCGACTATGGCGGAGGGGTCCTGCAGGAGCAATAGGATAGTTTGGAAAGCATATTGAATTAGGGACTTTTGAGCCTCAAGAGCATTCACGAAGTCATAATACATATACCTGTCTGCAAAAACGTCAGAGAACACTATCCATCAATTAGGGATAGGAACATACAGAGCCTTTTTGATTCTTTTGCAAGGCAATTTGTTCAAAGTGTCGCAGGGCTTCCTTTACAACCCAATACATCTTCATGATTATCATAATAATAGTTGTCTGAGGCGCACTGTCGCGCTCACGCGGAAGTGGATTTCATCCGCTCGGCGTCCTACATACATACAGCGCATATAAGAGCAGACAATCCAATGGTCGATTCTGATGCTAGAGAGTTAAGTCATTGACATCTAGTACTTGGCAGTATAGTGGTAAAAAGTGGTAGGGAATGTGGTGGTCATCTTCCACCCCTGATCATTGTCCTACCACAAAATCTTTGTAATTCCGGTAATTAACGACGACTGCAATGTCCCTTCTCGGCCCCCATTATCACTCGCTGTTACCGATCTTCGATTTGCCCAACTTTCGTTTCTTTCTCACTCTATATCACTCCAGGAACCGCCTGCTGATGCTGTGACGCGCATTCTGAATACGGTGACCTTCCCTTTCTGACGCCTCTTATCCAATGTTATCAATTGCTATCACTTCTCCTCCGGTAATGTTCCTTTCCCTGCATCATTTCTTGTACCCAAATTCTCGCTGCTACACGGGCGCTATGAATTTCGTGACACACACGTGGCACATACTTAGCGGATTACATGTAGTAGGATATTTCTCATCGGCTACTGGATCTATGTGTAACTGGAAATCCAAACGTTTCTGTGGAATCCCACATAATCTAGCGGCCAAGCACCTTCTCTTTCGAGTAACAATGATGGTTAGTTATAATTTCAAAGTTTCTTTTCATCGAACCTATAGCTCCTGATACTTGGACTATAGATAACCCAGTAGAGTCACAAAGGGTATAAATGTGTCTTGCAGATCGACTTTCATCAGACGCTGTCGGTCGCTTTCACTAACTGTCAATTGGCCATAGCCTAACCCCATAATCCTCAATTTTTTCCAGTGTACAGCTTTACCATTATAATGAGGGGTGGGGGAAACTGAGTGATCCTTACTTCCCAACATATTTCATAAGTGCTACCACTTATCCCAATTCACTAGTACAACCAGTTAACAAATAACATCCTCCACACTATTTTACCCAAACAGCGTAAAGATTTTGATGGGTCCTTTTCGAAGACACTTATCACCTCTGAGACACTTATTCCCATCATCTATCACCAGTCGATGAATCAGTTGCACCCCTATCTCATGCCTGGGAGGCGTAGGCGATACAGCTGAGATGGAACGCTTACCTGCGCGCGGTACGGAATTCAAATCCATTATTGCCTCGCTCAGTCTCCCAAGCAGGGCACGCCATGAGGGGTCCTTTCTGACTGCGCGTGAGGGGGGGGTTGGTAGTAAGCGCATGGCCCATTTGGAGAGTAGAGAGCAGTGATACTCAGATGTCGTTCAGCGTCAATGCGAAGAACCCCTGAAGAGGCACACACAAGACAGAGAAACTGCCAGCGCAGAAAAAGGGAACGGGCAATGACAGGAAGCACGATGGTCGCCCGGCCCGCAACGACGTCCAAATTAATAAGCAGGTTGTAAATACATGGAAGTGGTATCGCGTAGGAGGGGTGGGTTTTTCGTGTTCCTCGGAAGGGGTTGCGTATTGATTACAACGGAGGATTTTCCGAACACAACGGAGGATTTCCCGAACAGCAGACCTAGGGAAAATGGAAGTCTTGCTGGAAAGTAGAAATATTCGAAATCAGTCATCATCAGAGATATTCGAAATCATCAAAAGTCACTGCTCCTTGTTTTACAAATGGCCTTGCATGAGGATTGTCATAGCATTTCAAAGCGTAAGGACTTGTAAGTGACTCCCACTGATCACAAATGGATCACAACGGAGAGAATTCCTTGGGAAGAGTTCTTTTTTGGAATCGCTCGAACTCAGGTAACAAGTGCCACCCTAGCGCTCCACAGCCATGCTTAACCTCTCCGAAAGCTCCACTCTCGGAGTTATAAGGGTTCAAGTGAAGGGCGTCTTCCGAGTGTTTGGTTCGAAACTGGCTTCTTATGATTCATTTGTGATTTGTTATTTTTTTAAATTGTCATGATTCGTTATAGCTCACATTCTTCGCATTTCTCACATTTATCCTTGTTTACCGTCGCCTCTTTTTTTTGTCGTTTATTTTCGCAGATCTTACCATTTTTCGGTATTTGTTGGTCCGCTGCTAATCTGGTAGCAGCGGACCAGATTAGCAGCGGACAGGGGGTCGTGTCGGGACCCTTCCAGAGGGGGGTCATATTTAGCGGGAAATGATCAAAACGCGATGGCGTGCCATGCCTCCTAGCCTTCTATGCTCCACTCTCTAGGAACGGTGAATTCTCACCAGGTTTGTCTGGGAGAACAGGAACACTGACTTATACGTCGACCAGCCCCCGCAAGTCATTGTATGGTCCACACCACATTCAATAAGCCACTACGATTGTAAATACAAGCGTGACAGTTCGATAGTTAATAGACTACATTCGAAAAGAGAGAAAAATGAGATGAGATAAATAAACGTACCCGCAGACAGTTGGTTTCGAACTGAAAATGGAACTTACATAATGACCTAGCATCTGATGGAAAAGGAGTATCAATAACTCACCGTTCTTCGCTCATTTACAGGTGACATCGTTGAGACATCGTTTAAACCACTTCGTTCATCGAAACAAATCCCATGGTTTCCGTCAATGATTGTCGACTGTGGAATGTAGTAGGTTCGACCGAGTTTTCTGAAACGTTCTGGTAGACTAGACTGTAAAGGTGCGAGATTGAATGCCACACACGCTCTCAATTGACTTGATAGTCGTGTGAAAGCTAAACAAATGTTTAACCCCGAGAAAGATGGAAGATACCTCACCAAATGGTATTATTGTGGCGTATATCACGAGCTCAATATTTCTGCCTCCTCGCTCAAAT
Source organism: Cooperia oncophora (assembly GCA_036418165.1). NCBI lineage: Eukaryota > Metazoa > Nematoda > Chromadorea > Rhabditida > Trichostrongylidae > Cooperia > Cooperia oncophora. The sequence goes on from MU912065.1 coordinate 54,884, forward strand.
GGAACGTGTGTGCGGATGCTGGACATACAACAGCGCTCAAAAGTGTTCGACCAAATGCTTTTCGCCCAAGCTGTTCTTTTCAAGTTTCAGTATGTTACACCTACCATTGTCAATACCAGTAAATAACAACAATTGCCTTCAAACACAATGCACGGTCTACAACTTTTTTGCGTAATTTTCAATTTCAGTGTCCACAAGGCTATCATGCTGTTACATTTTTCGTGTTTCAAAGAGTTATATGACATTTTCGCTAGGTGCAAAAATGATATTCTACCGTTTAGTGACTGGAAAGAAGACTGGAGCCCTCAGACACAAAAGAAGCCGCCTGAAGGTGGAATATGTCTATGAATATGTCTGGAAGGCGCGCCTTTCCCGAGTATTCTAAAAGTTTGTAGATGCACGTTGCGATCGTGATCACAACAATAAGAGTATTGTCAGGTAACGCTGAAGAGTCGAGCCAGAGTTTTGACAAAAACTGGCGGAAGATTCTTTTGGTGTAAGCACAAGAATAATGGGCAGAAGTCGAACCCCAGGCGGGAGTCGAACACGCACCTGGTGCTCACGGATAGCGCAGTCGCTCGAAAAGCGTGAGGTGCGGATTCCACTCTCGCTTGAGGTTCGACTTTTGCTCATTCTTGTGATAACATTCGGAACGCGATCTGCGGCGTTAAACAGCAGTTCTCATAACAAAACAACTAAAATGTGTAAAGCCTTCGGCCTCACAGTTCATTGCCGATATCCAAAGATTACGGCTCACCAAGTTAAACGTGTGAGTGCTGTAGGCTACGGCATAAAAGCCGTTGAAGCTGAGAGGGTAAAAGCGGCCCTGGTGGCGTAACGGATAGCGCACTCGCCCGGAAAGCGTGAGGTGCGAGGTTCGGCTTTTGCCCATTCTTGTGCTAACATTCAGGACGCGAACTGCGGCGTTAAACAGAAGCTATCATCCTACTATATATAATCCGCTATTTCATCCTACCATATATAATGCCGCTAAGTTTGTCTGTTGGTGGCTGCTGTGTGGTGGTGTGCAATGTATGTGGTGTCTGTATTGGGTGTTTGACCGGGAAATTCATATTCTTCAAAAAGGCGAGCTGTGCGCTCAAAATGACTCCGCGACATTCATAACTTCCTCAAAAACAGGCGACTGTGCGCTCAAACTGATAAGCGATGTAGGAGGTTGGGCAGGAACACTATTGGTAGGTGGCAGGAAGTGATAAGAGCTGATAAGATACCATAGGGGGTCTTAGAAAGCGAGGGTCACTGACTCCATAACGCGCGTCACAGCGACGCTAGGACTTTAGTTCCAGGAGGCAGTATAGGGGATAGGATGAGAACATTATTGGTGGTGGCAGGAATTGATAACAGCTGATAAGATGCCATAGGGGGTCTTAGAAAGCGAGGGTCACTGACTCCATAACGCGCGTCACAGCGACGCTAGCTTGTTTAGGCTTGGTTCCAGGAGGCTAGTATAGAGCGGATCGGGATGAGAACTATATGGTGTGGTGCAGGAATTGATAACAGCTGCATACAGATCCTCACCTAGGCGGTCGTATAGGAAACGAGGTGTCAACTGACTCATCATAACGCGCGTCAAGCGGAACGCTAGGACTTTGGTTCCAGGAGGCAGGTAGGTAGGGGAAATAGGATTGGAGAACATTTATTGGTGGGGTGCGTAGAATTGCAGTAAAGCTGTATATACCATAGGGGGTCTTAGAAAGCGAGGGTCACCGACTCCATAACGCGCGTCACAGCGACGCTAGGACTTTAGTTCCAAGAGGCAGTATAGGGGACAGGATGAGAACATTATTGGTGGGTGGCAGGAATTGATAACAGCTGATAAGATACCATAGGGGGTCTTAGAAAGCGAGGCTGTCCGGTCAACTGACCCCATTAACGCGCGTCACAGTGACGCTCTAGGACTTTCGTTCCAAGAGGGCAGTAATTATACGGGGACAGGATAGTCATCGATATCGGGTGTCTGCCGGTGGGTGGCAGAATTGAATAACAGCTGATAAGATACCATAGGGGGTCTTAGAAAGCGAGGGTCACTGACTCCATAACGCGCGTCACAGCGACGCTAGGACTTTAGTTCCAGGAGGCAGTATAGGGGATAGGATGAGAACATTATTGGTGGTGGCAGGAATTGATAACAGCTGATAAGATGCCATAGGGGGTCTTAGAAAGCGAGGGTCACCGACTCCATAACGCGCGTCACAGCGACGCTAGGACTTTAGTTCCAAGAGGCAGTATAGGGGACAGGATGAGAACATTATCGGTGGGTGGCAGGAATTGATAACAGCTGATAAGATACCATAGGGCGGTCTATAAAGGAGGTGGTCACCTGCAGCCCCATAACGCCGCGTCGCGCGCGGAGCGCTAGGACTTTGGTTCCAGGAGGCAGTATAGGGGATAGGATGAGAACATTATTGGTGGTGGCAGGAATTGATAACAGCTGATAAGATGCCATAGGGGGTCTTAGAAAGCGAGGGTCACTGACTCCATAACGCGCGTCACAGCGACGCTAGGACTTTAGTTCCAGGAGGCAGTATAGGGGATAGGATGAGAACATTATTGGTGGTGGCAGGAATTGATAACAGCTGATAAGATACCATAGGGGTCTTAGACAAGCGATGGGCCGTCTGGACCTTCCATTCTCTACAACAGCCGGCGCACAGCATATGACGACGGCATTGGCGTCTCGACAACGATAGGAATATTAGGGGGCTAGATATGGGAACATTCACGTGGGTGGCAGGAATTGATAACAGCTGATAAGATAGCCAGGAAAATTCACAGCAGAGTTATAGCAACACTGGGAACTGCTCCAGCAAGTAATTCAGAGGTACTTAGGGAACATTAAAGGTGGGAGATAAATTCTGACAGTGTCCGACGAGGGCTTTTGGGAGTCCGTATCTGCTCACATCACCGTAGCCAAAGAATGAATGGGCGAATTCTTAATGAGTCAAGATGTTTTCCCTTAGCAAAATCCCTCAGTTTAGCGGTCGGAATTGCTTCCACCGCTAAACGCTCGAGTTCCCGAAAAAAGATGTTTGGAGTTGTTGCCCAGTGAGGAATGATAAGAGCCACTGTGATTTCGATATTTTTACCATCGGAATCCTTCCAACCGCTATGCTGTCCGATTTCCAACGAATGGTGATTTTAGAAATATGATATGAGCCTAACATTGGCAAGTGTTCATTAAAAGGGAGAAACATGATGAAATGGGCCGTTTTGGAAACATAGGAATTAGGCTGTAAGTGTTACTGCTCAGCACAGAAATCCTGTCAAGTATCAGTAACATAGGTTTAACCCTGCGCGCAGAAATGCGCGTCAGCCAGACTGGTAATAAAACAATGTAGTCAGCGTTTGGAAGAGCGTTGGAGCGTGTTTGGCATCCTTTGCTAGGATAAACGCAATCATCGTTCGCAAGCTGATTCCGAGTCCACATGCGTCGACTTCAAAGCCAAGTTCAAGAGCACTGATGAGACAAATCTCAGCAAATGGATTGCTGGAAGAAAATGAGAGTGGCAGGGGTAAATGGTGGGTGTGTGATCAGGAGATCGCTGTTCAGCACAGAAGTTCAAACGGTCAAGGCGGAGGTCAGTCTCCCCCACCATCCCTGAAAATCGAGCGGTGGAATCAATCTACTGACGCGAGCGGCTCGTTGTTTTGTATCTATTGTTATCAAATGTGCTGCCCATTTTCTCGACGTTCTCAACACTCCTGCGTTAATAAACACGATGCTACCTCCACCGTCACCTGAGTGACGAGTGACCCTACGTTGTAACGTGTGGATTCGGAGCATTTTTCGAAAGTGGGCAGAGCCCCTACGAAGTGGGTGGAGCTATAGAATGAAACTTCAAAATCATGATCACCCTGGAAATGCGTCGTGAGGGCCTGCGGTAGTGCCTAGTGTGGCATGTTAGACCAAGTCGTGAATTTGGTTTGAAAAGTCGTGAGCTTGGTTTGGAAAGTCGTGAATTCGCTTTGAGAAGTCGTGGATTTGATTTGAAAGCAGTGCATTTAAAGTGAAACTGGCATATACACTCCGCATCAAGCAGATGAAGAAGTCCATTTGAGCGGCAGCAAACTTGTAGACAATTGCTGATTCAGGCAGAAGTGTGAAAGATCCATCGACTCAGTGTATTGCACATAGACGGAACGCATACTCGCAGGATTGTACATGCAGGCTGGGCAATTTACACAGAACCCTGCGAATGTTACCGCTATTATTAGGTTGTTCGAAAAGTCCTGCGACACTTTGATTGAATTGTTCTAGAAAAAGACCAAAAATCATTTTGGATGTTTTATATATATGATTGTAGTTGGAGACTA
>MU912065.1:59788-90254 GCA_036418165.1 Cooperia oncophora
AGAATACTAGCATAACGGTAAGGACTACAGTCCACTCTAACCAACCTCACAACATGGATGACGTCACGCTTGAATTCTTCAAAAATACTCAATTTTTCTCTACCGCTCGGCAATGCGAAGACCGCATGTTAGGATCAGGCCACACCAAAAGATCGTGGATCTTGATCTGAGAATGCGACCATACCCAGCTTATTCATCAAAGTTAGCAGTCTCTAACTACTACCTTTTTTGATCCCTACCGCATCCTTAAGAAGGCAAAAATTCCGAAAATCGACGTCTACTCAAAAATGAGGTCCACCTCTTCTTCTTATCATAGTTGCCGTAGTTCTATAAGAATGGAAATGAGAAGCTGTGCAAAAGAAGGGCACTAGTCCTAGTCCTTAGTGGTGATTACCTTGTAGATTGGAGATGTCTTTTAGTGACTGAAAATTTAGTCCGAAAAATTGGTCAAAGTGTCGCAGGACTTTTCGAACAACCTAATAGTTTCTGTAAGGATAGGATATTCATTCTAGTGGCTATGATTATATTAGGTTGTCCCAAAAGTTCTGGGACACTTTTTGAATCTCGTATCAGATTTTTCCGCAGCCATTTCGAGATCCAGTTATGTGGTCTATGGGAAGTGTGTGAGGTAAGCATTCCACAGCTTCTTCACCGTCCCTCGCAGTCGCTGTTCTCATATGAAAAACGGTAATTGAAATTCATCATTTTCGACACACTTCGCTATATGAATCTCTACCAAGCCACAACGTGGTTGGAGCCATAAGCGGCATTTCCCTTATTTAGATCTTGATGTTAGCTTCCACAGTACGGCTTTGGAATGGCTCAATTGCTTCTGCTTTAGTGACTTCTATCCGGGTGAAACTTTCGTCCAAGGAGGCCACCTGCCTTGGATTTGGACCTACTGTGTTCCTTGATTAAAACCAATACGTACAAATCAACTTGCTATCTAGTCCTTACACTTGACTGGTCCCAAAGCACAAATGAGAGAAGGCCTCGCTCCCTTAGAAAAGTTCTGAAGTTCGGTCAAAATTTTTCTCATCAGTTGACCAGTACTCCAAGGGCAGTACTCCAAGGGGAGCACATGTGGGTACTGTCTACAACTTCTCTCCCGCTTCCGCTGTACGGGCTGGTTGAACAGCACTGTAACTGGATATGGAGTGGGTGCCTCTAGGTGAATCACTCCTGGGAGCGCCAGCGGCTAGATCCCCCAGAAAGGGCAGAACCGATCGCGCAATCCTATCAATCCAGTAGGGCGGTGAGGCTGTGTATGTGGTGGGGTACCTTTCTCCGCTCTCGAAACGGAATTCCTCCTTCCAACGCTATGGTAACCAGGGAGCCCTATTGTAATCAACTGCAAAGTGGGGTGGAAAATCTCTACCATTTGGTCCCAAAACCGAGCAATGTTTGCCTACTCCACCACAGCTCAGGGTCACACATTTGGAAAACGACACTGCTCGAGATCCCGAAGCTTAGCTGGGGAATTCCACCACAGTCTTCGTGTAGCCCTGACTTAGCTCTTTCCGATCGCCATCTAAACTAATCCCACAGCGGCCATCTTCTTGGTAAAAAAATACGATTTTTGATAGTACCTCAAAAATGACCCAGCTGCCTTTCTGGGCACAGAACTAAGAGGCTTCTGGAAGCAGGGCAACCACACATTGCGTAGTGATTGGCAACAAGTTGCCAATGAAGGTGACATATATATAGCTGATCAAAATTGCTTCCCACTGGAATAAACTTAATTCGAAAAAAGTTTGAAAGTGTCCCAGAACTTTTGGGACAACCTAATAGTAGATAGATAGTTCCTTTACCATTACTACTCGTGACACCACCGAGCGTCTTATGCATTCGAACTATTCAGCTGACGGACCACGTTCGAGTGCATGAGCTTGCACACAGTGTAAAGACAATAGATGCGACACTCTCGGAATGCCATTATGTGACGACCATAAGGAACAACCAAAAAATTTCTGATCGGAGTGGAACTAGAAGCGGAGCTAATGAAGTGGTAGTGTGGACCACCTAATTAAGTGAAAACGTTATATCTGCAGCAGTCTACTGCCGGCTGAAGCTGACGTGCCTCCTTCTAAATACAAAACATGTTTGAATACTATGCCAAACCTCCTTTTCTTTTATGTGTACAAATGGTCAACGTCCGTTGACAAGTAATATCATACTCGCCCTTTTCAACACTATGACCGCATCTGCAGTGGTAAATAGCGTGGTGAAGTGCACAGATGAGAGAAAAGAAGCGTGTGACTGCCTATGCGCCAAAACGCAGTGCATCTCGTGTTTGACGGCACGCTCCGGCTACTGTGGGAGGGTCTTAGTGCACATAGGCACACTATACCCCACATGTCTCTTCTCTGCAACGATTTTTTTTCATTACCTCCAGAACCATTCAGGTTTGAAGTGTGATATTTTGTAGCAGACGCAGTTAATTACGGTTCGCCCAATCAGAGGGCCTCTACTCTTTCGTCCGCTTACTCTATGGACTTCAGTCCACTTGTCTGTGGTGCCTACTTTGCCCTGCGAGTGACTTCTGATTATTGGCCGCATCCCGTCCACCCCGACGGCGGAGGTGGTGTAGTGGCAAGTGGCACGCCTACCACTCGCAATAATAAGTTCCAATTCCGGGTCGACTCCGGGGAGCCAATTTCAAGTACAGCTCGCCCATTCAGAGGACGTCTCTACTCTTTTGTCCGCTTACTCTATGGACTTCAATCCACTTGTCCGTGGTGCCTACCTTGCCCTGCGAGCGATTTGTGATTTTTGGCTTCATCCCGTCCTCGATGGCGGAGGTAGCGCAGTGGCAAATGGCACGCTTACCACTCGCAGTAAATGAGATCAAATTGTCGCCCCGGCCAAGCCAACGGTGTACGGATATCTTTGAACTCGTCAAATTTGTGTTTTTCTCTGCTTTGCCCTGCTCTCTCTCTCTCTCCTCCCCCACTCTATCTCTCTCTAATCCGTGTGACACTCTATGATCATTGTAACTTCGCATATCCCAGCTTTTCATGGATCATAAGTGGCTTAACCACCTCAGAGTCCTTCCTCTTGAAAAGCTCGTTTCCTCGACTGCTAAAGTTTCTTGCACGCGGACTGCAAGTTTCTTGCATGCTTTGGCGAACGCTGTCCTCTAACTGTCTGCTTTCTTGGTCTCGCAACAGGACCTGCACAAAAGTTCAAGCTGTTAACTCCGGCAAACCAAGCAGTACATCCTCCAGGGACGGTGAATTGGTACCAGATTCATTTGGGAGGATGAGAACACTGACTTGCATTGGCTGCACCCGCAATTCATTGTAGGCCACGTCGCATTCAGTAAGCCACTACGATTCTGAATGGTGCCGCATTACACAGTGGGAGTGATCAACAGCAAAGACTTCGTCCTTCAACCCCGCCCACCTCGAAACATGCTCCGCCACAATGGGCGTGTCCATCTTACTTCAGTAGCGATATTCCCTTACATCTTCGCTCACCTTGCGCTTGGGTGGGTCTGGAGTGCTCTAGAATCATTTCACAGATTTCTGAGTTTGGCCCCGCCCCTGCCGCTCGTTTCGTCCGCAACGGGTATGTCTCACACTGTAAAACGGTGACCCCTGATCACAGTACACGTTTTCCGGTGTCTATAGCGCTCGGGAACCAAACTACAATTTTTTGAAATGAGTACCTCTGCTTTAAAGCAGGCCTCGCCCACTGTGGGCGAGTCTCGACACAGCACAGCTGTGCTCGACCGTCTTCTCCACAAACTTTCTTGCCATCTCTGAAATTCCTCGGTAAGAGAGCTACTAAATTTTGTGAGAAGCACCGCCCATTTCGGATTCGCTTGCATTTGGCCTATCAAATCCTTGCTGACCTTACACAACTTTTTCCCATATGCTTCACGTCTTGAACGATGCCCTACCCAACCTTGACTTAGCCTCTTCTAGTTGTCTTGTTCTTCAAATAGAACCGAAAACCGAACCGGACAAACAAACAAACACATAAATAGACGTATCAAATATACAGTGGGTGACTTTCTAGATGAAACTGAAATTGTAACAAGATTTCAAAAAAATCCAGAATCCCGAACTTTGTAGTCTCCAATATAGGTCTAAAAGCAGCTCCCACGAAGACAATAGCTTACTCGTTGTCGGGAAAATTCCTTAGCTGCAGATTTTTTCTAGTATGGATACTTAAATGAGTTAGTAATGACTAGAAAGGGGAACGTCTACTGTTATGAGCACTGCTTTTGTTTTGCATTGGATCCTGCACTAACAAAGTTACTGTCCCTGAAAGGAAGAAAACTCGCGTGTTTAAGAATGCTTCATTATTGATTTGAAAAAATCTTTAAGGGTGTGGGGAATTAGGCGAGAATGTGGACGGGGGTGGAAGAAACGAAGATGAGAAAAGTATTTATTGTGTACAACCGCCCCTTTTATAAGGCAATCACAACAATCAATTATCACTCTAGTTGTTGTTGATCATGGTCTTCTTTAGAATAACACCGGTCGGTTCGGTAAGGTTCATAGAGGAATCTCTATACTCCGGGGCAGGCGTTTTTGCAGGTTGTCGTCTGATTTGCCTTGTGATGATTCTGCTGATGGTGAGGGTGTTGACGTGGTCTTAGGTTGTAGTGGTTGTCTTGCTGTTGAAGACTTCTACGGCTGGTTGTCACTCGTATTCTATTCCGTTCGTCGTTGTTTCTGGAGCAGCTTCTTGAAGGTGTATCAACTGATGACTACGGATGATCACTTGTAGTGCCAATTTTCTTTCGACAGCTGTGAGATACGCTTTTTTGGGATTTCTCTGGGGCTCTTGAATTGTGTCATCGCTTCTTGTGCTTCCATGTGATTCCAAGGACATTCACTTCTTCAGACTGGCACAGGTCCGTCGGTGCGGTTTCGTTCTTCAAAACCGTCCACTGATTGAAATTGTCGTAAGTTAATGTTGGGCTCGGTGACGATTCACTTTGTGTCTTTGTAGATTTTCAAGGCTTCATTCGTTGGAGATCCTGTCAATATGAGTTTGTCACGTGGATATTGTCTTCTGTGTTCTTTACTCGTTCCTTATCTTTTGCCATCGTCTGTAAATGATGACTGAATGGTCCAGCATGTAGGAACGGTGAGCAGTTCAACCCGAAAATAACACCACTGAGTTGATATTTAACGAGGTTTTCTTGAGAATGCGGGCCATGGATGCTCCGAATGCACACGAGTCTGGTTGCATCTCTACCCGATGGTGTAGGCGAACTTGTAGGAAGGCTTTCTCTACGTCGCTGATGATTGCTGTTTCTCCTATTCTGAAGCGAAGTAAGATGTCGCATATTTTTGGAAGGATAACTGGACCTTGATTCAAGACGTCGTTGAGCGATGGAGAATTCTTAAGGAGTGCAGATGGATCCAATACGATTCTGGGTTCCGCAGTCGTTTTCTGAGGTGTAGTGACTGATGTTGCGCTGAGTAGTGCATGGCTTGCCCTTCAAGACTTCGCTCTTCACCTTCTTTGGTATGTTGAGTGCTATGTGGAGCTGGTTTGAAGGGGTCTATGAGTCTGGCGTCGTGTACTTGGTCGATGAGGGACCCTTGACTAGTTGAGGTTTTGTGGGTGTATCGGTTGATATCTGTTTGTGACGACTAATTGGTGTCTGGTTGCTCGGGAGGCTCAACCTTTTACAGATAGAAGTATGATGACCCGTTTCTCTGCATATACTGCAGGCTCCTCTTGTGCAGACTGAAGCCTTGTGATCCCTTCCGCCACAGTTATGGCAGAGTTTTGCTGCTTCATAATCTCAAGTCGCTCCTCTAATGTTGTGGCTCCGTTGCAGTCCCATATGTCCACTTCTATGGGTTATGTCCACTTCTCCCGCAATAGAAGCAAGAGTTCTGACGAAACTGGCGAGGCGTAGTTTCGTGAGGGATGTCTGACATCGTCCGTGTGGTATCACTGGTAGTCCACTGTTTCATTTGGTGGGATATTCGGATCTCATCTTTGATGTACTCTTTCGCCGCTAACAGTAGCGATTGGGTGTCCCATGTGCCGTCGGCTCTCTGTTTTGACTTTTGCCGGAGGACGTATCGTTGGACTCAGGGGAGGACTTGCTGAGTAGCTGTTTCCGTAAAAAAACGTTATCAACGCGCTCGTTCTTGGTTCGCAGCTAAGAGATGATGGAATCTAGTTTTTATACTCTGATCTAACCAGGAAAGGTCAACAGGTCAGCCTGGCCATTTGCAATGAGATGCACATCACTGTACTCATCTTGACACGCTGAACTCAGAACTGTCTTCAAAATTTGCAGAACGATTCTCTGAGCGGAGTTATGAGGTTTTTCTTTACTGTTTTTCTTCTTACGGGCGCGCTGGCACCGGTAGCGCGACTCACAGCGCTCTTCGCGCAAAACAGGTATCATATTCGTGTTCAGGGGGTCAAATAACCCCTAGGGACGTCACCTTAGCGAAATCTGAGCTTCTGACTCAACTTCGAAAAAATGGGGTATGGATAGTCATGGCTAACTGATAGCTAACAGCGATACTATGACTAGCATACTGGTGATGACTGGTCTTCGAACTGAAATAACTCTTCAGTCATGTCTTTTCGCAAACAACAGTACCTGGCTTACTTATTTGTGCCGTCTGCATCATTTTCTTGACTATCGGGAGGAAATCCCATTCCGAGACCAGTCATCGATGGTAGGTGAGCTCCAATCTGCTGCTAATTACCCATGGAATAGCCCACATTTTCCAAGTGAGGTCGAAAATCAGATTCGGCTAGAAACTTGTCCCAGGGGTAATTTAACCCGCTGAACATGAATATGATGACTCATTACAAAAACCCTTGTGACACGTGTTACGAGGGGTACAAGCAGACTCTTTCAGGCCGCAATGGGTCTACACTTTCGAAAAAAACTGATTGCAGGTTCCCTTATAGGGTAGTGCAGGCGAGCAGAGATGTTAGAAGCTTTGCTATGTTCTTGGACAAATGCAAAAAAAGGAACCTGCCCCAGAACCGATCCTACGACGTCCCGCCTAAGAAACCCGCTCCCTATCCGTTGCGCTCTGCTGCCACGTTTCAGAACGACTCCATACGTAAATGTAAAGACGCTTCAACGTTTCCTCGCGATAGCACGTGAAACGACCATGCGGGGATAAAACCCTTCATAACTCCGTTCAGAGAATCGTTCTGCAAATTTTGAAGACAGTTCTGTGTTCACCTTCCCAAGACGCGTACAATGGTGTGCAGCTCATTGGAAATGGCCGGGCTGACCTGTTGACCTTTCCTGGTAAGAATTCCCTGATCTTCTGAGCGAATAGTTTGAGCCTGCTTGAAGATTGCAGTAGATTTCTCGATTAATGCTTCTTTGTCGCCATATTTTCTTTGAGGTATGCTATCACTAGCGGATAAGTGTGCCCTGAAATCTCGAATTGTTTCACTGACTCTCTAGCATTTCCTTGGAGGGCATCCAGGAGGTAGTTGAGTTTGTAGAGGTCATCAATGTTTCTTGAGTGAACGGTGTGTTCGAACGTTTTCCAGGATGTTTCCCAAATCACCCCACTAAGTCTGAGGATGGGAATTGCAGCTAGCTTCATTCCTGATACTTCAAATGAAGCCGAGGGATTTGGTGCTTCAGAAGAGCTGATTTCTTGCTGAGGTATGGTTAAGGTTGTGTGCGCTTCCTGTGCTTCGTCCAGCAGTTCTGTTTCGGCCTTTTGTAGGAGTTCCGACCTCGCTGACGCTCCTGTTACCAGGCTGTCGGCCGCAGTGGTGTACTTCTCCAATGCGATCTCTACCTTGTCCGATTCCAGTTCGATTGCCGTTCAAGGCTCTGCTGATCCTCTTTCTGAGTGCGTTGGCAATCTTCTTGTCCTACTCCTTCGTCCGGTTGTAGTGCGAGAAGATCTGTCGCACTCAGCAGAAGAGATGCTAGTCTGTTTGTTGACCGCCGAAGAATTCCCTGCCGGTCAGCTAAAGAGAGAGCTATATCAGGTGACTCACAGAGCTTTGTCTGTCCTTGATGTTACTTTTGAATTCTTCTTGTGGTCTTCTCGGCTTCTTTTTTCTTGGCTCCCTGGGATCCTCGAACGCCGCACCAAATGTAGCGGACGCGGCGGGAGCGTGAACGGCCAGAGGAAGAGACGAAGATGAGAAAAGTTTTATTGTGTACGACCGCTCCTTTTATAAGGCAATCACAACAATCAATTATCACTCTGGTTAGAATCTTCACTAGAATAACACCAGTCCAACGGTCGGTTCGGTAAGGTTCGCAGAAGAATCTCTATAAAAGGCGGATTTTTTGATCAGTGGATTTCAATAAAAGATTTTGCGCCTAACAGGAACTGCCACTTTTCAAAAACACTTTTATTCTGTCTCTGGTCCTGCATTACCAGAGTGATGGCCCCTAAAATGAAGAAAACTCGCGTCCTCATGGAACTTCCATCGTCAACCTTGATGGAAAGTCGTGCGACCTCCATCGAGGCTGGCTTACTATCAAAGATTTTGTAAAATCCTGTTGATGAGAGAGTCGCAACCCTTCAAAAAGCTGTCAGGTAACTGTCAGTAAAATAGTGCTCTCCAGAGCAACTGTTTTGAAGCTGTTTTAGTTCGCTCCGTAGTTGCGCGCTCCGTGAATCATGAGAATGCTGAGATAGAGAGTCGAACTTGGGAAACTCACATGTCCCGCTTACCCGGGGTACTCTCGCTTCCTCAGCTCAATGACACTTTGTGCCATAGCCTTACAGCACTCAAATGTTCAAGGTGATGAGCCGGTAAAAGCCTTTAGCCTCGCGGTTTACTGCCGATATCGGCTAATCGGCTCATCACGATTGAACGTGCGCGTGCTGTAAGGCTATGGCACAAAATGCCATTGAGCTGAAAAGGAAAAGAAGGTGTGGTGCGAGAAGACAAGAGGTCCCGGTAGCGTGATGGATAACGAAACCCGAGAGACAGTCCCGTCCCGGGATAGTTCTCTTGTTCCGAGTGAAGAACGAGACCCTAGCATGAAAGCCAAGACCCTATACTGCCGATTTGCACCATGTTTGGAAAGTGGGCGGAATTTCTTCGAAGTGGGCGGAGCCTCTCATTGGGCGGGCTTCACGTAGCAGTCAAAAATGAAAAATTTTGAAAAGGTATCAAAATTCCGCAAAAAGCAAGTGGGCGTGGTCAAGGGGGCGGGGCCTGGATTGCTAGACCCTTCAGGAAGTGAGCGGAGTCGGCCATGTGGCGATGCCCAGTCGTTTTCAGTCAAAGTGTTTGTGGGAAACAGCAAAAGATAAGAAAGTCATAAGCAGAAGTTATGAAACAAGATTTGAAAATCTATGTCCGCGCTGACAAGTAGGCGTGGCCGTCGGGGCACGCATTCGTTGAAAATAGGACACTTCAGCGGTTGAAAGCTTTAGAGGGTAATGAGATCGACATCATATTAAGCAGCTTTCAGAAATTTTACTTTTTGTCGAAACTCGAGAGTTTAGCGGTCGAATCAATTCCGACTATATCGCTAAGGGATAGAAACATCTTGGCTCACTAAGCCTTTGCCCACTGATTCTTTGGCCACGGTGATGTGAGCATATACGGACTCCTAAAAGCCCTTGTCGGACACTATCAGAACTTATCTCCCACTACTAATGTTATCTGAGCACCTCTGAATTAATTGCTGGAAGCAGTTCTTCAGCGTTGAATTATTGAATCAACTACGCTGTCTTATCAGCTGTTATCAGGTCCTGCCAGCCACCAGTAATGTTCCCATCTTGCCCACTATCTTGCTTCTTGGAACCAACGTCCTAGCGTCGCTGTGAAGCATGTTATCAGGTTGGTGACCCTTCCTTTCTGAGGCCCATTATATATCTTATCAGCTGTTATCACTTCCTGCCACCCATCGCTATGTTCCCATCCTGCCCCTATCTTACTTCTTGAAACCAACGTCCCGTCGTTGCTGTGGCCGGTGCTATGAATTTGGTGGCCCTTCCCTTCTGAGGCTCCTTATGTTATCTTATCAGCTGTTATCACGTCCTGCCACCTACCAATAGTGTTCCTGCCCGACCTCCTACATCACTTATCAATTTGAGCGCTCCACTGCTGTTTTGAAGTAAGTTATGAATTTCCGGTCAAACACACACATACAAAAACAAACTTTCCTCATGACTTTCGAGGCGCTATAAGTTACACTTTATTAAATTCTGATCGGACATTTTTACCACCATATTAAAGAGCATATTAAATACTATCATGACACTCCGCCACAGCCTTCTGGACGAGCGCCATCGAGAGATTCTGGCACGCGACCGCGATGTGGTGCCTGAGATCAGCGAGATAGTCGATTTCTCCGCCACCGTAGACCACCCTATTGAACTCCGCCCGAACCGGGTAATTGAGGGGATTCAGGTCAGGTGACCTACTTGGATATTCCATCTTCTTTAGGTACTCAGCCCCCTTCCATTCCAAGTAGGCGAGAGTTTCTCCAACGCCCTTCGATTCCATGTGGTGGCACCCAATGCTGTAGCAGTACAAAGTTTCCAAGAAGGTACGGGCGACGACATGTGAGGAGGATATTCTTCACGAGTTGCTCAATGTAACCGCCAGCGCTCACCTTCAGTCCGGGGTCCACGAAGAAAATATTGGTCTTTCCATTCCAGGTACGTCCGGTCCATACCATCAACCCGCGCCTTGGCGACTGTGGTGAAGATGATGTCCTAGACCGTGGCGACGTTGTCGGAGCTGCTCGATGTTGGAGGTCATCCAGATCGAGAATACATCTTGGGTATCTTCCGCCCTGGTACTCGTATCCACGTCCTCTGTCTGGGCAGCGAAAACTTTGCTGATATGTGACTCGGTCGAAGTGACTTGGGCGCCTGCTCTCTCCGGGATTTAATTACGAGGTTAGTTTCACAGGAGCATTTTCGGGTCATCGTCTTCCACCGGTGACCACTGCAGCCACCGCGGCTGTCCGCAACATCAATATTGCATTACCGGAAGATACCACTACCACCACGATAAGCCACCTTTGGTTCGCTCGCTTCGCAAAAAGAGACAAGATCTTCGAAGACAACCTCGGTTGGGACGGCCCCACGAAGTGGAAGACTCCACCATTCTCGAAGCTGTCAAGGAGGATCCGGAGGCTACCACCCGCAGTCTTGCGACAAGACTCGGATGTACCTAACTGACAGTCGTCCACCGCCTGTAAGCCCTTGACTACCAAAAAGTACTGGCTCGATGGATCACTCATACCTTGACCGATGGCACGCTGTGCACCTGGGTACCCCTTGGTGAGTCTCCCCTTCTCCGCCCTCGTCAGAAGGAGTTTCAAGGAGACTGCTTAGTGGAGATGAGAGATGGGTCCTCTGTGATTTCAACTCACACAGTACCGTGTGTCTCTCTCAAGGAGAAGACCCATCCTAGCAGTCCAAACCGGGCATGATTCCGAGAAGGTTCTTCTTTACTGCTTCTGGGACGCGAAGGAATGCTGCACAACAAGCTGCCCATATGAGAACACACGGTCATCGTTACCATTTGTGTCGCTCAGCTCCTGAAACCAGTGAAAATTGTCGGAGAAAAGTGACCGAGACTAGCTTCGGGGCACCTCTTTCGTAGTACGCGAGACCCCACCTGCTATGGAGACCTACCAAATAATTGAGGAGCAAGGCTGGGAGACCAGTCCCCGCTTATCATATTCTCCTGACGTAGTCCCCTAGGTCTGCTACTGCTAACCTTCTTAGGGCTTTCTCAGCTGGGAAAACTTTCAGCAACTTTGACACCAGTCGAGATGCCGCTGACTTACTCGACTCGCAGCCTCCTCGGTTCTGGAGGAGGGGAGTGCTCACCAGTCCATTAGGTGGAGCACTGTAGTGGCTAACTATGACGAGTATATTGTTGACTAATTCCCACTGTATGTTGAGTTAGAAAATAAAAAGAAAAAGTCACAACAGTGACAAGGCTTTCCTTCCTATATATATTGCCATTGCTTCTCACTGGAATAAACTCAACTCGAAAAAAATTCGAAATGGTCACAAACTTTTGGGACAACTTAATATATCGCTGATCAGAATTACTTCTCACTAAATGAATCGACTCGACAAAACTTTGATGTCACAATCTTTCGGGAATACCTAATATATGATTGACTACTCAACCAATATCAGCAGGTGGTGTGCTAGATGAAAGCTTCTAGTGGTAAAACTACAACAAAACAGTTTGGTTTAGCTTGCAGCTGCTGTTACGTTGTTGACGATAGGAATGGCACCACAGCAAGCTGACACAAAAGTTTGACATGAGTTCTCTTTGTACAGATCACATTCGGGCGCAAATGCGGTACGCACGGCTACAGCACTATATAGGAATAAGGAATAGCTATCACTTCTCTCTACAGTCTAGTTCGCTGCGAACGGTTGGGCGGTCAGGCAGTATGAGTGTGTCACCCCGTCAAAGCCGTTCTCTGCCTTCTTGTTGAAGCGCGCATGCGACAAAAAGTGGTAGAAAACGAGTAATACGAACGATATGATACAGTCATATCACTTGCTCGCTTTAACAACTGGTGGAGAACGGGTTTGGCACCGCGCCAAACTCATCTCGCCTGACAGCCCAACCGTCCGCAGCGAAGCTCACTATATCACAGCCTTCGTCATCTCCTCCGTTCTACCTACCGCAGCCTCTTCCCTTATAACATCCTTCAAGCATTTTACTTGCGAGAAGGTATATATACCGACAAAAATGCTCTCCGTAATGGAGTGATGAGAACAAGAACATGAACAACATGTATCACAAATAATTCTTCTCTTGATCGTGAAAACTGATGTTCTTTGCGGAGCAAAAGGTAGTTGACAGTATTCTAGCCAATTTTGTGCGAATTCGGTATAGAAAGATAAAGTGTTGAGAACTCACGCACGATAGTAGGAGTAGCTGAAGTAGTTGCGCACCGGCATATTCTTCAGAGAATAAAAGTAAACTAGTGTTCAAGAAATGGCACTAGTGCTGTGCTTACAGGTCAGCACAAGTGCAAACACGTGTTTCATTGTGATTCTTGAATTGACAGGTTGGAGCGGGTTTTCACTCTCGCATTAGTCATCAGTGCAGGGCACATCGTTGGTTGGGGAATCCCCAACAGGGGGGTCGTATTTGGCCGCCAGGAGAGGGGGGGGGTCGTAATGAGTGCGGTAGCCAGTAACGAGCGTCAGTGTGCTGAGTCCTGTACAGCGAAGCTTGCTTTGTAGAGAACTCGGATATGTAAAAAAATAGTACAAAACTTTCATTCATCAAACTAACTGGAAATAAAAAGTCGACATCATCTCGTAAGTGATTAAACAGTACAACTCATACTCTGGTTCGCTGCGGATGATGGGGCGTGTCCGCGATCGCGCTTGGCGCTGAGCCAACCTGTTTTTTTTCGACAAACGACAGGACTACCATATCGTTCGTATCAGACGTTTTCCAGCAGTTGGTCTCCCTCATCGGAATCAGCAATTGGCGGAGCACGAATCTGGCGGCGTCGACAGGGACACGCTCCATCATACGCAACGGAAAACACTGTAAACAAGTGCACAGGTTCGCCATGGACCTCCCTGAATCCTATAGACACATTTGCTCGCGTGGACAGACATTACGCACAAGTTGCACCATCCCATCACTTCTGCGCGGACCTCAGTGCGCGGCGCATCCAAAGTCAGCGTGATCGGCGCTAAACGAACCATATTCTGCTCCCCTATGTGGTCCATGTCCTCATGTCGTCAACCTGTCGCACTGACGAGCCTGGGGGTTGGCTAGACAATGATGATTCGTCTGCGATACCGAGCGAAACGGATCATCTGTGTTGTGGAGTGTATTCCTTTCCCATGTTTGTTTTCTTTGCTTCTAATTGGACTCTGCTGGTGTTCATTGAACTTCGAGGGTAACCCGAGTTCAGTGAAATACCAGTTCCGTCTTACGGGTCACATGCTGTTTCTCACGTTTCAGACTCCTTTGCTCACCTTTTCTTTTAGAGGCAATCGCCTCCGGCACCATTGGTGCTTTATTCGGACCAATGGTCTAACACGCGGCCGATGGTCGTTTTCTTTTTCCTATTTCCATTTCGACCTACACTGCATTCCCGTCGATTGACGTTTTCTCATCCCTCTACGCTTTCCAACTGTTCCTTTGTGTTAACTCCATATTTTTTCTGAGTTACTGTACTTATTTCTAGCCTTTCTTCCATATAACACAGGTTAGGTGCAAATTTGTGCGCATGTTCGCAATTTAGGATAGCTACACATATAGTTTACATTCAGCATTTGCTGTCCTTGTTAATTACTAGTAGGCCCTGCGCGTTTTTCCCTTCTTTTTCCATTTCTTTTGTTTCTTCTTTTGTTTTTTTAACAGTGTCCCACACTTTTAACACATCAACATTTACACACAGGAGGGCCATGCCTCTCAAAAAAGAGGGCCATACCTCTTCAAAAAATAGGGACTAGCGCTGATGGGGTTATACAAGTCAAAAACGGCAAGAGGGGACAGTTTTTAACGCCCCCAACGCTTGTATTTCTTGCAAGGAGAGCCACCCCCTGGGCAGCAGCACTGCCGAACCTTCGGGAAGTCTTCTCCATGCGACGCTCATGCGCTTAGAATTTAGGTCAAAAATGCGAAAACTGGCGCTACAAATTATTTCACCAGTTCCAGGTTCCACGAGATAAGGGGTGGGGCCTATCACTTCAAACTCGACGACTTTCGGTAATGATAAACAAGGGTTGCCAATGTAAAGGAAAATGCAAAAACAGGTCAATAATAAACTAATACAGGAAAATCACATGATGTGTCTAACGCTCACAAACTGTATACTATCAAACACATATAATAGAGTCCGCAGATGCACGATTGTAAAACGCTTAAACATGTAGTTTAGCTATTTACCATGCAATGCAGCGGTTGTTTAATGCCAATACTGTTGGAACCAGTCGCGCACTCGCCCGGCTGTCTGCCGGGCGCTCCTCCTTTCTCTGACGATGGCCCGGCTTCGCTCGCGGCCATGGCGGATTAGCGCGGCTGCCTAAGTTAAGGATCGTTTGGACCAGCCACAACTTGTTCAAAAGGAATCTTCGCATCAACAAGAAACTGCAAAAGCACGCTTGTTCATGTCATAGGCTCAAAAGCAGCATGCAAGCCCCCCCGCATACCTAGAGAGCGACTAAAGGCACAGGCCGCTTAGCAGCGATCCGACTGGTACGTTCATAACCTACACGGAAATAGTGCAGCCTGTTTGGACAACTACTGAAGCAGCCTATAATTTATGCAATCTGTCTTCCTAAAGCGTCTTGCTTTGGTGATGCCTCTACCTGCAATTCAGCAGCTGGAACCCTCTGTAAATTAGGCCCTAGTTGCTGATGGAAGATAATTGTGGTAAGAGTGATAAAGTCAGTTGCTGCTGTTCATAACATCTCTGTAAACAAAGCACATGCATTTGGAATAGAGCTGGCAGCGGTCGTACACGGTGTCGTTACTAATAAGAGTGAGGAATGAGTTCTGCTTGGAATCACTGAGATCGTTATACTTGAGTCATATCGATCGCATTGTTGTTGTGAGCGGTGAAGCGGATTTTCCCATGCTACCTTGTCAATTTTAGCTCCTATCACTTCCGTACCCGCCAATAACACTCCCGTCCCGTATCACTATCATATCACCCTGTATCGCCTCTCGGATCAGAGGTCCCACTGTTGCCTGATCACCTGCCGTTTGCGAATCTGATGCCGACCCTCCCCCATTCCGCAGCGCCGCTTACCGTATCTTATCAACTGTTATCACTTTCTGTCGCCCGCCAATAATGTTCCCGTCCCACACCCTATATCACCTCACGGATCTGAGTTCCCACTGTTGCTGTAACCTGCGCCACGAATTTGATGACCCTCCTCTTCCGAGGCCCCTTATCGGATCTTATCAACTGTTATCAGCTTCTGCCAGCCCCACCCTACGGCATATCAGTACTTGAAATCATGGTCCCGCCGGTTGCCCTGCAAACTTTGCACAATTCGCGTCACCCTTCCCTTTAAGGCGCCGCTTTTATCGAACTCTTCACTCAAGTGTTATCACCTCCTGTCACCCACAAAAGTGTTCCCGTCCTGCCATGTATATCACTTCTTGAAATCACGGTCCCGCAGCTGCTGCAACTTGCGCTAGATGTTGGTCACCCCCCCCTTCTAAGGCCCCTTATCGAATCTTATCAAGTGGGTATCACCTGCCTGGTCACACACAACGTGTTCCCCGGTCCTGCCATAGATACACTCCTCATCATTTGCGGACTGCTCGGGGCGTATCGCCCAGAAGGAGTCGCCACAACTGCCATTAAACACGTTACTCAGACCTTTGTCTATCTGAAAACGACGTATGCGACAAAAGTGGTAGAAAACGAGTAATACGAAGGATATAATGCTGTTATGTCATTTGATCGCTTCAACAACTGGTGCAGAAAGACTTTGGAACCGCGGAAAACGCAGCCGCACTGACCCGCCCCGACAGTCCGTAAAATGAAGAGGAGCTAATATATCACTCTTGAAATCAAAGTCCCGCAGCTGCTGCAACTAACTGCGCTAGATGTTGGTCACCCCCTCCCCCCTTCTAAGGCCCCTTATCGAATCTTATCAAGTGTCATCACCTCCTGTCACCCATCAAAAGTGTTCCCGTCCTGCCATGTATATCACTCTTGGAACTGTCATCCTATCTTCTTCTGCGACCGCTTCGCTCGATGAATTTCGCTGACTACACAACACCGACACACACACACACGACACACACAGACACACATAGCGGATTTATATATAGTAGGATGACAGTAAGAAAATTGAAAGAAAGAATTGGTGGACATCTCTTCACACAAAGTACACACACCATTATATAATCACTTCTATAAATGTGATAAGGGCATAACGGTACAAGTACTAGACTGTATGAAGTCTAACGATAAAACTACATTAGTAGAAAAGGAACTATTTTGGATCAAACTTCTGATGACACCATATCCTTTTGGATTAAATGATAACATAAAGGGATATGGAAACTTAACAAATATAGATAATCCTCTTATGTACAAGGGCAATCATCCCTTCTTCTCTCTTAAAATTACAAAACAAAGGATAAATAGAGGAAAAAGAAACAGTAAAAAGAATAAAGTAAACACATACGATAATATTATAGCAGAGATAACAAGTAATGGTGAAACACTCAAACCCATTCAATACTACAGAATGCTCAAGAAGAAATTAAGAAGCTAATTGAACTCTCCATGTCCGCAGGTTTCCTGCAGAGAGTAAATAATAAGACAGGTATCTTAATATTTTGCCTGCTAGCTCATTTTCACTTTGACACTACCACAAAAGAAATCACCAAAAAGAACTATTCATAATGTAGAGGTCAGTTTCAAAAGCAGAGTATTCAATGAAATACCCTTCAACAAGATCTTCAATTCACGTACTGTCAGAGAGATACTACTCAGCGATAATGGAAGGAGTAGTGAATTCACTCCAATCAGAATTATTTATAAGTACAACAACACAATGGCTAGCAAAATTTGCAATTACAACAAAGTGTTGAAAGATCTCGACAATGAAAAATTGAAGCAGATACTCAACAACGATTGTATATGTACTACAAATACAGTACAAGATTATGTGGATAAAGGCACGTTATCACAGGAAATGTGAATCTTATAAAAGAAGAGAGTTTCAGGAAATTGCTGAGTAAAGGGACTAAATATAGATCAGACACAGGCATAACAAGACAAGAAGTTAAGGTGGTGTTTGAAGATACACTCATCAAGGTCATGAATTATTTTAAATGTAAATACAAAGCTAGCAATCACAAGGTTAATCTATTACAGAAACATTTTCGTTCATGTTACCATGACAAAGTAAACCTCTACTGACAAAGGCTAATATTGAAAATATAGGAGAACACATACCTTACAACTTAATCAAACAATATCAAGAAAAATACGTGTTCTGTCCTCTTGACAAAGCAAATAATAACTATGGCATCATCTGCAAGAAGTTCTACCTTTTGAACATAATGCATGAAATGGGCATTTCTTATGATGCTGCCAACCACACATTTGTCTATGGAAACAGTAATAACACATATGAATTAATGCCTCATACAACAAGTATTCTTTAATATTGAAGCACAAATTCCTTTGTGTAAAGAATAATATCAATATATCCATTGATGCAGAAATACCTACTATATATGCCTTACCAAAGCTACATAAGAATCCAGTCAAATTCAGATACATCACAGGTGCACATAGCAGTAGTGTTAAGCCTTGGCCCAGGAATACGCATAGTCTTCACACATCTCAAAAATCACTTTATTAACTACGCCAAAGTAATACAGAATCGCAACAGGACTATCAAGACATACTGGTCTATTAGTAATATTAATATAAGTCAAGAACTACACAACATCCCATTCGACAATCTCAAAATCTTACACTGCGGATTTCACGGACATGTTCACAAATTTGGAACATGATCTCATTATAAGAAAATGCAAGAACTTCTTAACATTTGCTTCAATGCCAACAAATCCTTGATTGCCACTAATGGTTACCATGTTTTCTATACAGATGGTAAAGAGGTGAAGAGCAACTACAGATACTACAAATCCAGCGATTTAGTATACCTTATCGACTATCTTTTACGTAACAGTTTTTGTCTTTTTGCTAATAATACGTTCAAACAGACTAAAGGTGTCCCACAAGGTGACAATTTTAGTCTATCAGCAGATCCCCCACAAATCCTATCCGCAGCCTCATCGTGGCGTGAACGGTTTTGGACTGTTCCAAAAACGTACCAATGCGGAGGGTGCCACGTCAGAGCCTGGCGAGCTACGCGTGGTTAAATTTCTTCTCGCCGAAAACAGTAATAATTATGGGCCTCATTCCCCTGAACCTGAGGGAACCACCGACAGGGCGACGTCGGCTGGGACCGCTCGGGCGAGGCTGCAAGAATCACAGGGCCAACGGAGATTTAAGTCGCCCAGGACTAGGATGACGATCTGTACTTTCAACGCACGGACGCTTGCATCGGAAGCTCACATCGAAGATCTGATGTTGCAAGCCAGGAAGATCAAGTACGACGTCATCGGACTGACCGAGACGAGGAGGCATCGCCCGCTACACGCCGTATACGAGACTGGAGAAGAACTGTTCCTCGGAACATGGCGCTGAGCAGAGGCGTATTGGCGGTGTCCGGCGCCTCGTCAACACGACAATTGGCCCTGAAACATCGAATATCGTACGAAAGTCTGACGACCCGAATCGGACGTTTGCGATTGAGAAGATGTGGTTCAACTCCAGCTTTGACAATCTTCGTCGCCTACGCACCAACATCAAGCTACGACGAGGATGAGCTCGAAGCGTTCTATATGGAATTGGAGAAGTTCTACAAGAAAGATCGGCACTATTCAACTATTACTACCCCAGTTTTGCGAAAACAGGCCGGATCTTGATCGACTTTTTTCTACGGGGGGATTTTGGCTGAAAGTTGGGTTCTAGGGGTAATTCGACCTCCTGAACAACGAACTATTCACATCCACTTTAGCCTGAATTGCGCTGGCGCTGCGTCATAGGTTGCAGCGATTTGGGGGCATCTTTGGCGGCCGATCGGCGCCCGTAGCGCAGACGCGGAGCGGTTTCAAGCCGGGGAATGTGATATCGTAATTAGGAGGTCAAACTACCCTAGGTGCAAGTTTTCAGCGGATTTCGTGATCTAGGGTACTTTGGCGCCGGCGCCTGTGGCGCGGGCGCCAGGCGGTTTCGAGAGGAGCGGATGTGATATTCGTGTTCAGGAGGTCGAATTACCCCTAGAACCCAACTTTCAGCCAAATCCACCTCCGTAGAAAAAAGTCGATCAAAATCCGGCCCGTTTCCGGAAATCTGGGGTAGTAATAGTTGAATAGTGCCGAAAGATCATACCTTCTTCAAGGTCATCGTCGGTGATTTCAACGCTAAGATCGGACCAAGAAGAACGGCTGAAGAACTTCACATCGGAACTCACGGAACGGAGTGGAATGAGCGTAAAGGCTGTCTGGATTTATCATGTCGGATCCAACACCATAGCCCATGGTAACTCGCAGTTCCAGAAGCCCTACTCTCTACGCTGGACATGGGAGTCTCCTGGTGGACAATTCCATAACGAGATCGACCACATCATCTTCAAAACCACATCGAGGTTTGCCCTACCGAATGTTCGCTGTTGTTCCCCTATTCTACAACAGCATCTCGACCCACGCCGTTGGTCCTTCGCGCGAGAATCCGCTTTTCGATGCGAGGAGAGAGAGCGGCAATGTTCAAGAAGCGAAGGCCCAGGACCGTCATCAACTGGGATCACTTCACTTCTCTCCGCTTGGGCTTCTGGGAGGATGTCGCGGTCATCGACCAAACATGACGGAGGAATACGAACGGCTTGGTCGACACTTCACGGTGATCGCCAACAATGATCAGGAGAATTCCAAGATTACCCAACGAAGCCTCTAGTCTCTGGCAAACTATCGAGCTGATTTCGGTCACGCGAGAAGCCACGAGCCGCAAAGGCAATTACGCCCAGCTGACGTCCTTGAGTGCGAAGCTTATGGGCAGAGCGATAAAAAACCTCCAGCGAGAGGAAGAAGCTGTTACTAAAGTGGAAGCCGCAGAGGCGGGGAAGAGCATCGACCGCAAAAACCAGCCGGCTGAACTTCGCCACTGCAAGACCAAGATGACCGCCCTCCGACGTCCGGACGGAACAATCACCGCTTCCACGAGGGCAATGGAGAAGGTCGTCCACGACTTCTACTCTGATCTCTTCGACAGCCGGTTCCATCTGCCACCATATCGCTTGAAGCAAGATGGATAGTCGTTTCTGCAGTTCTCCCTTCCGAAGTCCGACTGCCATCTTGTCGGTGAGGAATCGTACGGCACCCGGTCCCGACAGGATCAGACCCGAACAATAAAGAATCTTCCGCCAGTTCTCGTCAAAACTCTGGCTCGACCTCTTCATGTGCTACCTATCGGAATGCGAGGTACCACTCGTGGAAGAACCAGCGAACTAAGTGTTGCTGTAACAAGGTGGGAACCTGTACGACATTGGGCAAGGTGTATCGCCCCAAACTGCCTGCGCTGTCCTTGTAAGTCCCTAATTCAAACTCTTTCACACGGAGTCCTACAACAGGATTGGACAAGAACGACTAGACGCAGGAAGCCAATGTGAGGAGCAGGGTTTCGCAAGAGAAATTAGCACGATTGATACAGTCGACACGGTAACGAAGCTCATTGAAGTGTCGCGAGAGTACAAGATGCCGTTATGTCTCAAGTTCGTCGACTTGAAGAGAGCCTTCGACTCCGTTGAGACAGAGCGGTTATCGAAGCCCTGGGCAACCAGGGATTCCTACTCAGTACATCAGGATTCTTCGTGAGCTCTACAGCAACTTCACGACCAAGATCTCACCATTCTACAAGGAGATCATCATCGATGTGAAGAGAGGGGTCCGACAGGGCGACACCATCTCGCCCAAGCTCTTCAGCGCCTCTCTCGAGAACGTCATGCGTCAACTGGAACGGGAACACATGGGAGTGAAGATCGGCAACAACACCATCTCCGCTGACGAAATTGTTTTAATAACACCAAACATCGAGCAAGCGGAATGAATGCTGGCTGATTTCGACTGCGCGTGTGGAAAAATCGGTCTACGGCTGAATCTAATGAAGACGATGTTCATGAAAAACGGATTGGTTTCTGATGCCTCATTCACGCTCAATGGAACGACCATCTCTGAATGCTCTAGCTATGTGTACCTGGGTCGTGAAATCAATATGATGAACGACTTAGCACCAGAGCTGAGCAGGAGCAAGCGAACGGCTTGGGGAGCCTTCAAGAACATCGAGGGAGTAGCGAAGAAGACGAAGAACACCATGCTCCGTGCCCAACCCTTCGATTCCGCGGTCCTTCCTGTCTTGACGTACGCCTCAGAGACTTGGACTCTACGAAAGGGGATGAGCATGCGGTCGGCGTTATTCAGCGCCAGCGAGAGGACGATGCTCGGAGTTTTTGCTACACGACGCAAGTGCAGAGAGGGATTCCGGAGCTCCCGCAATCCGCCAACGATCGAAGATCAGAGACGCCGCCGCATTTGCCAAGGTTTCGAAGATCAGGTGGGCCGGACACGTCATGCGTTTCGAGGACGACCGCTGGACCAGAGCAATCACCGACTGGATTCCACGGGATGTCAAGCGAACGCCTGGACACGTACCGCCATATATACGGTCAAGCAACTTCTTCGTGGGAGCTCTGAACGAATGGTATGAATTCATCGTGTCCCTCGAGCAGAGAGAGTTCAATTGGGCAACTCTTGCACGTTGCAGGGACGAATGCAGACATTACTGGCTCGAGGAACTCGATGATCAACGGTGATACAGACACAGGTGATCAGCAGATCTTACGCTTTCTGTCATGGAGTATTGCTATGCGAAGTCCAAAAAGTTCAATAACAGTAAGCTGTTTATTCCATATAGATACACGGACCATTTGCTTGTTGTACCTAACAAAAACACCCTACAATTGAAAAAACCTATATAAGTGAAGATTCCACCAACTATTTGGATTTAACAATTTATATAACGATTTATATATTTATATTTATATTTAATTTATATAATTTATATAAAATTAGTAACTCTAGAAGTATTGACAATAGAAACGGATTGATTTTATACTTCGAAGTGTTTTACTCAGATTAGCCCGTCTATGTGACACAAATAATTTTCCCCTGTTACCAAAGGCCCCTTCTGTGTGATTATCACCCGGAACGAGGTTGAGGTGTAGCCATATCACAGTAGCCGCGGCAGATATATGCTGCAAGTTGATTGGGCGCAAGAAGTCGGTGCCACGGACGGGATTCGAACCCGCATCTTTGCTTTCCGTGCAGCTGCGTTCCCTGCTACGCTACCGGGGCCACTTTTGACCACTCAGCTCAATGGCTATTTGTGCCATTGCCTTCGAGCACTCACACGTTCAACGTGATGAGCCGGTTAGCCGATATCGGCAGTGAACCGCAAGGCTGAAGGCTTTTACAAGTTTAAGACGTTGTTTTTATTGTTTAGTAACTGCTGTTTAACGCCGCAGTGCGCGATCCGAAAGCTATCACAAGAATGCTGAGTTATGGGCAAAAGTCGGACCACGGACGGGATTCGAACCCGCATCTTCTGCTTTCCGTGCAGCTGCGTTCCCTATTACGCTACCGAGGCCACTTTTGACCACTCAGCTCCATGTGCTTGATATTTGTGCCATTGGCCTTCGGAGGCACTCACACGTTCAAGGTGATGAGCCGGTTTAGCGCGATATCGCAGTGGAGCAGCTGAAGGCTTTTAACAAGTTTCAAGCTGTTATTGTTTAGTAACTGCTGTTTAACGCCGCAGTGCGCGATCCGAAAGCTATCACAAGAATGCTGAGTTATGGGCAAAAGTCGGACCACGGATGGGATTCGAACCCGCAGCTTCTGCTTTCCGTGCGGCTGCGTTCCCTATTACGCTACCGGGGCCACGTTTGACAACTCAGCTCAATGGCTATTTGTGCCATTGCCTTCGAGCACGCACATTGAGGTTAGCAAACACCTGTTCGTTCTTCGATATATTCGCAAGTAAAATAACGGATATGGTCGCCACTTATTTAAATAGCTACGAAGAAGATTTCTTTATTACTAGCATTGTTAAATGTATTTACAGAAATCCTTTCATTCTATAAACCAGTAACTTTGTGTGATCCGTTTGTTATGTTTGTTATGTAAGGTTTGTATGTATGTATGTATGTATGTATGTATGTATGTATGTATGTTTGTCTGTCCGTCCGCAAAATACTTCACGGGTTCGAGTTCGCTGGAGGCGAAAACGACCGCTAGGCAAACCGGTAACCGACTGGGCGCCCACAACAAGGTGTAGCAGTCCAAATGATTTGATTGTGCATAACAGCTCCGCTATATAAGACAGCCATGTACGGTACACCTCCGAGCCATTGCACCGACCCGCTCTCAGGCGCTGCGACTGACGCCTTGTCCGTCGCGGGGTGCAGGGTGGGGTACCGGTCGCCCTGCCTCCCTCTCCTTGCACGCTGCCCTCCCCAGCCTGGAGCTGAGGCAGTGTATGGGGGGGGGGAGGGGAGGCCAGAGGTAGGGTCCGCCGACGCCGACGCGGGCCTAAACGCCTGCACTCGTGCGTAGCGCGCGTTTCAGTAGAAACGGGCACCAAGGGATGAGGAAACAACCGCTAACAAAACTGCAAGCCAATCTATGTTACCGTAACGAACTAACCATAAGAAGTTGTTGGTTGGATAAACACTCATCCACTCATAAGTAAGAAAACACTCCTCCTAGCCACTCTCGCACCCCGGCGTTGCTCGCGTAAGCTGGACGTAAGCGCGTGCAACGGGCAAGGTGGGCGGAGGGGGGGTGGAATGGCGAGTACGGAATAGGGTGAGGTGAGGAAGGTGGGAGTTAGTATGCGAGTGACCCTCCCCTTCTCCCCTCTCGCATCATTTCGCCCGCGTCACTCCCCAGCTCGTCTGAGCCCATGCAGGGATAGGAGGCATATGAACTGAATCGGGCAAACTGGGTACAGTAAGGGGATGTGTAGCGTACGCTTGAATAGGAGCAGGCGGCAAGAGAAAAGGAAAGAACCGCTAGCAAAACTGCAAGCTAATCCATAGATTCATAACCAGCCACAACTGATAATAGTTGTTTGGATTGTGAAATCGCTCACCAGCTCTTACGTCAACCACTGTGATATACTCTGTACTGCAGGAGCTGCTCGCTTGGGAGCTGGACGTGAGCACGAGCAAGGCGGTGGTAAGAACAGTGGCGGTGTAGTGTCCCTATGTTGCATGGCGGCTGCATACCACGTGCGGGAGTGGGTGCCGGTTGAGGTGGGTCAGTGGGATATGATTTGGTGAGGGGATCACAGATGAAGAAGCGGCGATTCCCGCGGATTAGGAGCACATAGCCCTGTGAGACCGCGGTAAGGACGTCTCGGTTGCGAACAAGCATGGATTGACCGCAATCGGATCTGGACCGATTAATGTTGCATTATCAAATTGTGGTAGCTTTTGATAGTCATAACACCCTCCACAACATAACACAACCATTTAGTGCACTCAGAACCATTGCACGGGCTATTCGCGTAGCAGCTGAGTGTGACCTGTAGGGTGGCTGAGCGGGGAATAGCTGAGGTTAGTTTGGGATAAGGGGTACCATATTGGCGCGAGGCCCGAGGACGCTCGCATTTCCTTGAAGCAGCAGCACACAGGGAACTGCGGGAACGCGGAAGTAATCCGTGGCTGTCATAAGATGGGGAGGACAGTAATCGATTATCCATGACCAGATTTTAAACTTTTCATTATAAAAGTGCCCTGCGACTATATGGCGCGTTCCTACATTTATTTGATTAGAAGACACCGGTTAGTCACCATGAGAGCACCATAAATAATGCTAAGACAGTAGTATCGCCCCTGCTTATTGCCTTACTTTGCTCCTTTCTTTCACGAGTTAAGAAGTGAGGCTCTAAAGCAGTTGCATGAGCCCGGCGAAGCCGGGCCTTTAAGAAGGAGGAGAGCTCGACGTTAGCCGGGCGATCCGACTGGTAAATCCATAATTACAAATACTCCAATCGCAAATAACTATGGAAAGATAAGTAGACAAGTTAAAGGTACTCTCACTGGCAGAGAAGTGTTCAACACTAATCCCCCTCATACCATGGAATTTTTTACTTAACCTTTTTTTTACTTAACCGATCGCTTCCACAGTGTTTTATACTCAATATTCTCTCAGGGGGTTTAGTCTTTGGATGAAAATCCTTTTTCCTACCTCTTACAGCCTTCAATACTCATATCCAGTTATGTCCTTCTTTCATTTTTCTACACAATTCCTCCTCGTCTTGTTTGCATGAATTTTGCATGTGAACCTTTTTTCATATCTTCTCTCGTTTTATCCTGCATAACTTCTTCCCCTATGTGGTCCATGTCCTCATATCGTCAACCTGTCGCACTGACGAGCCTGGGGTTGGCTCGACGTTGATGATTCGTCTGCCATACCGCGGAAACGGATCATCTGTGCTTTGGAGTGTATTCCTTTCCCAATGTTTGTTTTTCTTTGCTTCTAACTGGTGGTATGGACCGGTTCCTATAATGTGAAGACCGCTGCTTTCTTCGCGGGCCCCAGCTGAAAGTGAAGGCTGACTGCTTACTCGAATCGACTCGTGGACATATCCTGCTTCATGTCATCGCTGTACGCTTCCTTGGAAACTTCGTAACTGCTACAGGTGAATGACATCCAACATGGAAATCGAAGGGCGTTGGAAAAACTCTCGCCTCCTTGAAATAGATGGGTGTTGAGTACCCGAAGAAGACGGAATATCTGAGTGTGTCACCTGACCTAAACCACCTCTCATTACCCGTTCCCGAGCAGAGCTCAACAGGGTGGTCTATCGGAGAAATCAACGATCTCGCTGAACTCAGGTGGTAGAATCTCTCGATGGCGCTCGTCCAAAAGGCTGTGGCGGAGTGTCATGATAGTATCAGCATTCTGCAAAATTCTACAGAAAGAACATAGCAAGAAGTTTGATGATTCATTCGCCTTCCATAAGATTGTTAAAATGTTTTCTTTTTTGAATATTTGAAATGATTCATTTTATTATGTCTACATAGCTCACTGATTAAGCCTTTGCTTTCTTTTTGACATTACATATTAAATTTCTTTGACTCTTGCCGTATAAAAACCACCTATGCGATAGAATAAACGGATTCCAACCAATTGGTCCACATCCAAAAAATGGTGATGATGATGAAATCTGTTTGAAGAATTTCAACGAAACAATATTCTTCGACAACGCCGAAGGACGCTACGTTGTACAGCTGCCCTTCAAAGGAGACAGAGGAAAGCTTCCATCGAATATCCAGCTTGCATATGCCAGACTCGTCCAAAACATCAGAATGCTGCAGCAGAAACCGGAACTCCTGGGACAATATCATCAGCTCATCCAGGATCAACTCGCAAGGAAAATAATAGAGGAAGTTCAAGAGAGTCAACCTCCTAGCAGTTGCCACTATTTGACTCACCACGCAGTCATCTCCGAGAACAGTACAACGACGAAAATTCGCTGTGTCTACTATGGATCAGCCAAAACAATGAACAATCCAAGTTTGAATGAGTTACTTTCCGAGGCCCAGTACTACTTCGAAGACTCAGCTGGATTACTCTCTGTAAGACAGCTCCCATAGCCATCCATTTCAAGTGACATTGAAAAGGCATTTTTGGAGATCGGATTAGACGAAGAAAGCAAGGACTCAAACGCTTCCTGTGGCTCAAAATTCCTCAACACACCGTCGTCCCGGGCAACATTATCACGTACAGGTTTCGAAGAGTACCATTCGGTTTAATCTCTTTCCCATTTCTTCTCGCAGGGACCATACGCTATCATCTACCAATGATGAAAAAGCGATCTTGCGCAAAGGACCGTCATGTCGGCAATACTAGCTGGATAACATATTCTAGGCGATTAACACGATTGACCAAGGGAAGAAATTCTACAGCGAGTCGGAGGATCTATTCTCCGAGCTGGTATGAATCTTCGACAGTACGTGAGGAATTCCACTGAGCTCAAAACGACTTATGTTCGATGAAAAGAAGAACAGGCGAAAATCATTGCAACAACAAAAATCCTCGAATCTCGCAGACGTCGAAAAACGATCAGTTCGTCATCAAGCTCCCTACGTTGCCGAATCCAGATATTACATGGACAAAACGACAAGTACTGAAATTGCCGCCGAAACATACGATCCATTAGGCTTGGTGTTCTCACGTGTCTCTAGTTTTTCACGCAGTTAGAAACTCTTCTTGCAGTCTTTATGGAAAGAGGAAGTGGGATGGGATGAAGTTCTACCAGCCCATCTCACCAAAACATGGAACGAAATCACGTCTAGCTGGACTGCCTCGAAAATTGTACTCCCACGCAGACTGCTCACAGGTACGAAAAACTCGTCACGTTTGAAATTCGCGTTTTCACGGACGCTTCAAAGGCCGGATATTGTGCGGTGGCTTACCTCGTAGAAGTTAATGCAACGAGGAATATTTCTCTTCTTGTGTCCAAAACTCGATTATCGCCACTGAGTCACCGATGACCATAACCAATCGAGCTGCGAACTATCAGCGGCCATCAATTATGGGTCAGCGAAAACTGATAAGTATAATGACGCAAAAACCGCCTTTGATAAGACAGTCATATGGTCGAAACGGCCCACGTAGGCATTGATGAGATCAAAGGGTGGACCAGTTTCAATGCAGAACCTTCGATTAGTCATATATCCAAGGAGAACGCTCCTGAAGCTTACTTATGCAATTTCGTGCCTGAACAATAACCCAGCCCCGAACTGTGTGGAGCAGATGGATTATCCATAGGAGAACTGGTTTCATACGACACATGGTGGCACGGACCGTCATTTCTTACAAAAACAGACGACCACTGGCCGAACGACATTTCTTCAGAACAGAGCCCAGGCAGCTGCGATACACAAGAACTCCAAACTCCCCCACCATTGGGTCGACCAGATACACCTGAATTCGGAACCCAGAAAAGGTTTAGCAGCTTGCTGAGGATACTTCGTGTTGTTTACACCATTCTCCTCTTCATCATCAGAGAAGCAAAAAAGGCTAAACAACAGTTTGGAAAATCAGAATCAGCACTGTACGATAGATCCAAATTATCCTTTTGCGAATAGTGCAGCTGCAATGTCCGCCTTCAGCTTCAGTAAAGGAACAACTAAACCTTTTCGTGTGTGAGGAACTGAACCTCTGGAAATCAAGAGGACGAGTGGACAATGCGGATCTCTCAACGCGAACTATGACTCAGCGTGTTATTGTGGTTTTAGACTGTTTTTTGTTTGATAACTGATGTTTTAGCGCGCGGAGTGGGGCGTGATACGAAAGTTATCACACGAAGAAATCCTAGTTTGTGGGCAAAAGTCGGACCACGGGCGGGACTCGAACCCGCACATCTTCTGCTTACCGGCAGTTGCGTTACCACTTACCTACCGGGGCCACCTTTGACCTCTCTCAGCTCAATGGCTATTTGTGCCATTGCCTTCGAGCACTCACACGTTCAACGTGATGAGAACCGGTTAACCGATATCCAGCAGTGAACCGCGAGCTGAACAGGCTTTTAAACGAAGTTTTAGAGCTGTTTTTGTTTTGATAACTGCTGTTTTACGCCGCAGTGCGCGATACGAAAGTTATCACAAGAATGCTGAGTTGTGGGCAAAAGTCGGACCACGGGCGGGACTCGAACCCGCATCTTCTGCTTACCGGGCAGTTGCGTTACCACTTACGCTACCGGGGCCACCTTTTGACCTCTCAGCTCATGGCTAATTTGTGTCATATTGGCCTTTCGAGGCCACTCACTACGTTCAAGGTGATGAAGCCGGTTTAGCCCGAATATCGGCAATTTATCAAAAAAACAGTCTAAAACTTGTAAAAAGCCTTCAGCCTTGCGGTTCACTGCCGATATCGGCTAACCGGCTCATCACGTTGAACGTGTGAGTGCTCGAAGGCAATGGCACAAATAGCCATTGAGCTGAGAGGTCAAAAGTGGCCCCGGTAGCGTAAGTGGTAACGCAACTGCCCGGTAAGCAGAAGATGCGGGTTCGAGTCCCGCCCGTGGTCCGACTTTTGCCCACAACTCAGCATTCTTGTGACTCCAGTGTATCTTCCCCCGCGCAAGTCCACATGCAGCTCTGCTGCTCCCCTATTCCATAGTCCATCTCATCAAATAATCACTGTGGAGTAAACGCATACCCTTACTGAAGCTGCGACAACGAGTATGGTACAAAAGGCAAGGTACTGATGAACAAGATAATGAGGGGCGAGGCGAGAGCAGAGTACGAACAAGCTCTGCTTTCACTGCATTGCGACCAAGGCCGCAACCCTTTAAACTTCCGGATTTCCGATTATCCGCTACGACGTGTTCGCGACCTGCCCCTCTCGAAAATACCAGGCATGGATCAGACGCAGGACGTTCTTTATGTAATGACGGATTACCAACTCACACTACGAAAATACTGGGTACTACTCTTCACCTGTTTGAAGACCAGGGCGATTTACGTCGATCTCGTTCTTGATATGAAGGCTAGTACTTTACTACGTGCGCTTCGTAGGTTCTTCGCCACCACGGCTTACCTAAAATGGATACTGTGCGACAATTCAAAGACTTTAAAATCAGCGGCCGATTTACAGACGTCTTTCACCACAGAAGGAGAGCCGAATCCAGACATCATCGACTACTGCGCTTTGAGGAACATTGAATTCAAGTTCATTCCCAGCTTCAGCCCTTGGCAAGGCGGACTATATGAAAAAATGGTGCACCTTTTCAAAGTATCATTCAAACATGCACTGAATAATCGTCAACTGAAGATAGAAGAGCTACTGACTGTCGCCAAAGAAACGGAAGCGATCGTAAATTGCCGACCACCCACGT
>MU912066.1:44620-56239 GCA_036418165.1 Cooperia oncophora
TTTTGAACCCAAAAAACTTGAACCTCTTGCGATTCTATATTTTTAATGCTGAATCCTAGAAGAAAGCAGTATATTAATAGGGCAATAGTATGATTGCTAACTCCACTACTGGTATTGCTTGGCGGAAGCTGATAATGATTAGATGCTGGCGCTTGGCACGCACTATGAGTAGGCCAAATCCGGAATAGATTATCTTCCTGGCCGTCCAAATTTTCTGCTTTTTGTATCAACCAAGTTCTTCCTATGATTTAATTTCTTTTAGGAAATCGAATCATTGGAAGACAAAATTATATGAATTTTGATTGGCTGGACTCTGTAAATCCTTGGCGCGCCAATAGGCATTCAAATGTCACAACCATTCTGAATCGAAGTCGAATGCGTGGCGTATTCCAGTTAACTATTGATTAACACCAAGCAGTTTACTGGGCTATTTTTCCTCAGAATTACTGCACATCTTTCAGAGAGTCCCGAGTATTCATCCAGTTCACGAGGAGTTGAGATCAGGTTGTGCCATCGACGTGCATGGAACGAAAAATCATGGAAAAGTGAGGTTTGCTGAGCAGGAGTTTTGGGTTATAGTCGCAGGTTGCTATAGACTCTTTGAAGCTTCACCAATTCGATAGAACTGGGAGCTCGAACGATCCAATCAAGCTGCAGCATGTCTGCATCGGGTTTTAAGACTGCCACTTTTCACTGCACTTCGAGATTCGCCAGTTCCTGTTTCGTACTTTTACAATAGGATTGCTAGGGCCCATCCAGAACCCACAATAGGATTGCTCAGCGGTCATTTAGAGTATTTTTTGATCAACAGTACTTTATTTCATAGGGAGACTGTTGAATGCCTTCTGGTTGTGCACTCTCAGTCCACATCTCTGTAATGGGTGGGCGTGGCTGCGTATTCGATTTGGACATGGTCACGATTGTGCCTTTGATAAGATTCTGTCGTTCTAGGAGTGGAAACTTTGCGTTTGTCCGGCACCAGTTAGAGCGGAACATGTCTTCCATTGTGAAGATTTCACACCAATTTCGTGAGGGGTACGCAGCCACGCCCTCCCCATTTCAGAGATACGAGAGATACGGACATTTATGTGAAAAAACGTAGAATTTAGGGTGTATGAATTTATGGTATATGAGAACGTATTCTAGATTCTTTTGTTGAGTTCTACTTGCAGAATTGTTTTCTTCTTCAGAACTCTGGAAAGTTCACAGTTGAATTGCTCGGCCGGTCATCCACAATTATGTCGTTGGAATTTGATCAGAAAAGCAACGAAATAGTAGCAATATCGCGTACTGGTAAAGAAATAGAAAAAGTGGTATGATTTTCCTCTTAGATCATATGTTACCAAAATAGCGGAAGAAATTTAAAAGGGACATTCAGAATGCTGTTTTATTCAGAGTTCGTATGAATGCTATCGTCTGGATGTTCGTCGATTTCACTTACACCTTTCTGTCAGTGATTGTTACTTTGATGTAAGTACATTTTCATCAGTATTAATTGAACTGCAGGCAGATGTTTCACATTGGTTTGGCGAAGGTTGTTTCAGCAAGTGACCTCACATTTCACGTTGCCCAGCTCAGAGGTCAAAGGTCGGATCGTTTCCTGCCCCGGCCATCGAAGCCTTTTTTTCCTGCGGGGGAGTTTGTCGGTAGTAGGCTAGTTTGTCGGTAGTAGGCTTGTCCAGGAGGTTGAGTACACTACCGGGCTTCCTGGTAGGCTAAGAACACAAAACACTATTAGGTCCCCTGTAACTCTAATGGACGAATAATAAATTTCGATCCACAAAATAGGTCGGTCAACGCCGCAAGTTTCATCATTTTCTGACGAATATTGGAGTACATGTAATAGCCGTACAACTGAATATAACTTTTTAAGATAGAGTTGAATGGGAGTTACGTTGGCTGTTTTGTTCCAACGGGAGATGTTCGAAAAGTTGAAGCTATTGGAATTAAAGGAGATCTCATAGTGAACATAATGACAATAGAAGGATTTCCATATCTGAAAAGTGAGCTTAACCTTTGGAATGGTCAGTAGTCGCTCTCCTATTTCTTACGGTCACATATTTGGTATGACATTCAGGCTGGAATACTGTGTGCTTCGAATGGACCGAAGACACGTTCAAACATTTTGGATACCCCACCGAAGCAGAATCACAGGTAGTTTTTGCTATACCGAGTTTTGTTGGCTAACTTCAAGTATAACTTCCTAGCTTGCTGAGGTTATTCTCAAAAGATAGGAAGTTATACTTGAAGTTAGATAATGATTATTTTATTCAGAGTTCGAGTCACATATTTGGTATGACATTCAGGCTGGAATACTGTGTGCCAAAAAGTCGTTTTCGTTTACATTGTAAAACATTTTACTCTTCATCAAAAGTCCCAAGTCTATTGACTTTGGATGAAGAGTAAAATGTTTTACAATAAAATCTTTCATTACTTGGGACGAAAATTTCACTATGGTTTGTATTCGTTGCTAAATGTCCGCATCAGTTCGACATTTTCGGTGATAAGTTTGATATACCGTTTTCCTGCGCTTGCTTTCTGCAGCATAGTTATCGTGAACGTAAGCGGGCGCTGTTCGGCTCGGGAGGGAGATGCATTTCCATTGTCTCCCTCGACATAAGGCTACGTTCATACTTCGCGGTAACGTCGTCAGCGACCATCAGCGTCTCAAGGGACTAGGAAAGTATGGATATCGATCTAGCGTCTACCAGCGTCCACCAGCGACCAGGAGTAGAGAGTATGGGGAAGTAGGAGGGTAGCAGACTGCTGGTAGAGTATGGGGAAGTAGGAGGGAGCAGACAGCTGGATTAGGCGTCGTGAAATTGTGGCGTGTGCAACCGCACCGTACACTACACAATACCGTACTCCTGTCCGCTGGTGATCGCTGGTGGACGCTGGTAGACGCTGGTAGGCGCTAGATCGGAAACCATACTTTCCTTGTCCCTCAAGGCGGTGGTGGACGGTGGTAGACGTGCTGGCAGTTGGCAGTGTCGTTCTCTAGATCAACATCTATACTTTCCTGATCCCTGACGGACGCTCGAAACGCTGATGGTCGCTGATGGACGCTGTCGCAAAGTATGAGCGCAGCCTGAGAACTTATCTAAACCCCACCCGAAAATAGTGCAGGGAGGCTGCGCTTGTAGTTGGATATATTTTTGGTACAGTTGTAATCATTTTCATGTCCAGCGCAAGACTTGATCCATTGGTTCCAAATGGGAATATCCAACGATTTCATTCAAGGCCAAATCCTAACGTAATACGAAGCCACGCTTACCGCATCTCAGGGATTTGAAGTGCAAATTCATGCACCCTCAGAGAAGCGTCAGTGAACACCCACGTCGATTAATCACTGAAAAGTTGGCTCGTAAACATTGCTTTACGACAACTTGGATGACTTGGTGGGCGCCATGAGAGCGGACCACCTCTAAGAACAGCAACTTCTCCAGCTGTAATCGACTGAGTGCCGAGGAATGAGAAGGAGCTGAGGGAGTAGAAGGAGACCTTGCCCCCTAATAAACACTTAATAACGTTTCTGCTGAATTCTATGTTTTTTTTGTATCACTGGGATTCGAATAAATGATAATCAACCCATTAGTCTTTTGTTTCCACAAAACAATCAGAATTCCAAGGAGCGTGCTATTCTAACTGGATACATTTCAGACGAGTATAAATGGAGACTCATCCTCTTCACTTTCACGGAGCGAAAGCCAAAGTGTGTCAACCGATGAATGCACCATTACTCGGATCCATTGGAAACCATGAACTTCCTGTATATTAATAGAACAAAGATAACGTACTGAGTCTGTACCAAGAAAATGCGTTCAATAGTCCACTTGATGTCCTGAGAGAAACCTTTTTACACAGCAAACTCCTGACATTCCAACAATATTGCGTCATTTGTCAGTTGAGTTTACGACTGATCTAAATCATTGAGCAGAAGCCACGCTTTCGAAGAAAAGGTCCTCAGTTGAAGCTCAGCCAGAAATTTCTAGGAAAATCGAAATGTGTAATTAACTAGAGGTCGATTTGCCGTTGTAATTTGATGTAATTCGATAGTTCGACCAAGTGAACGCCTCCATCAATCATCCTTTCATTTTGTCTTTGAGTCTGGGTAGTATTCTTCATGCCCGTTCCTTTCTGCCGTGGTGAAGGTGGTGTAGCGGCAAGTGCAAGCTTAGCTTACCACGGGTGTGCTCTGAGGTGAACTCGACGATCAATTTCTGCCTAGGCCAGCCTATCCTTCTACTTTCGGGGACAGTGTGCGGCTATTTCAAGTGATAGGATAAGAACATAGACTATCACATTGGCTCACCCTTGAAAGCCGCTGTGTGGGCAGGGCACGCCATCTTTGTGATCATCACAACGGGGGGGTCGTATTTGCCCGCGATGGAGGGGGGGGGTCGTAAACGCATGGCCCATGTTGAAGTGGAGAGAGCGGTGATACACGGTACAAGTGAAAAGAAGCTCAAAAGGGACGATGTAGATGACAATAAATAGAACTAGGCACTATCGAACTATTCCTAGGCCAAGAACTAAAAAAAATATTGCTGAAACTTTTTCCTCCTTCCTCAAAAAACTTCAAGACACTTCGCCCACCAACCCTCCTCATCTGGTCTAGATAAATCCCAATCCACTAATCCGCAAAATCTAGAAAAGAATCCATTGCAAAAGCTACCTATGAAACCGTAGAAATTGAATCCTGAGCAATTTCCTCACAACAAAATCAAACTCAACAAAACAAAATCAAACTCAACAAAAACAAACAATCAAAATAATTCACAATCAAATGGATAAGAAAAAAACTCACCAGGCCAGCTGGGAACCGGAACTATGGATTACTTTTGAATTTTGGCTGTTCGCGGTCAGCGCGCTCATACAAGCTCATTGGTGCGCGCTATTTTACGGCCTGGAGCCAATTTCAAGCCAAACACGTGAAAAGTACCCCTCATTTGAACACCCATAACTTGAAAGCATATGAATTGAGCGATTTCAAAAACGTTCCGATTCCAGAGATTTTCCCCGTTGTGATCATCGTTGTGATCCGTCTGTGATCATTTTTGCGAACCGCGAGTCGCTACGCTTTGGACGTCCATGGCAAGCTTCATACACGGCCTTTCGTAAAAAAAGAATTGTGCCGGAAGCTTGAAGATTTCTACTTTCCAGCAAGGCTTTAATTTTCTTCCTAGGCTTCGAAAAAATTCCCCGTTGTGATCATTTCGTGACCACCCCCCCCCACGACACGAAAAATCAGCCCCTCCGAGGCCATGAAACCTCCAGTTGGCTTGAAGACTTTGGTATGCTTCTAAAACACATGTTTTCGCAAAGGGTATCAGGAAATAGGCCATTGGGCGCCAATTGGCATCACCTCTGCAATGCGCCATGCATGGGGCTTTCCTTCTAGATAGGGCTTCCCAAGTTGCAAGCACAATGTGCTCCTACGATCAGAAAAGTCCGGGAATGTACTTTCATCTGTTTATTAATCGTCACGTCGTGAGTCCTCTTGTTTGTTTATAAATTCATGGTGCCCTTGTGGGCGGTGATCGTAGCTCCTATCATCGCCCCTTCCTCGTACGTATTGTCAGTATGCTACACCAGCGCCAGAGTGCTGGACGTGCTTGGGACGTACGTAGGTACTGCGACCTTTCCCCCCCCCCCCCCCGCTCGACAGCAAAATTTTGTAAAAAACCAGAAATTTTTGGGAAAAAATAGACAAAGTGGTAGGAGGTTGGAAAAATCTAGGGAAGAGGTAACATGGGGAGGGGGGTCGTACTTGAAGATGGAATTAGGGGGGGGTCGTATTTTTCAGGGAATGATCACAACGCAATGGCGTGCCCTGTGTTTAGGCCACATCCCATTCAATAAGGCACCACAATTCTGAATGGAGGTAGGATGCGTGCCTCATCCAAAAAACGATCGATCAAAGACTTTATCATTCTTTCATTCTTTATGCATCTCATAGTCGAAGCGCTTCTATTAAGGTGTCCTGAAAGTTCGGGACCTTTCCAAACTTCTTTTGAGGCAAATTTATTTCAGTAACAAGCAGTATCGATTAGTAGCATATGCACATCTTCATCATTGACCTATTGCCCAAGAACAGGCGAATGATGATGACGGTGATCGCCTTCCTCTCAAAACCCATCCCGTTTGGTGTCATACAAAGCTAGTTCATTTTAAGGTGCTTCATGAAATCGTGTTCTGTACATGGATGGTGGCCGCTGTGGCGTTACAATAGATAAGATCACAATCAGTTGGGGAGGTATCGGGAGGGGCGGAGTGAACTGACCTCCGGCTGCCTTGCTCCACCAATAGTGGTGTTTAGTGATCAATTCAGGAAGAAAACTACCACTTGTAAAAGGCAGCGGGTTGTCTGATGCCATCTCTCTTGAAACCGACACGACCGATTAAGAGTGCGACGATATCTGTGAGATGGCTGTGAGAGGAGCCTGAGATGGCTGTGAGAGGAGCTATGTCAGGACTGCACCCTTGGGAGCGGTGGAATGTCCCTGCCAAGATTCGCGGATGTTTCGCATCTCGTGTCATTTCTTGAATGGGTGGACACTGATGTTGTCGTGGAGCATGTGAAACTTTGTTTATTAAGGGGGCAAATAGAGGATTTTCACATCTTACTTTGTAATTCTCAGTAGGGCTCATTGGTGACTATAGCGTTAGGGTATACTCGCTAACGCCTCACCATATACAAAGTCTTTGCGCCTTTCCTACTGGTTTGATCAGATACAATTACCGATTCTCACCTTTCCGATGTGCTCCACCAATGGCGCCACGCCGCCAACTTTTGGGGCAACTTAATTCGCAATTAGCACAGCCCTGCAAACATTTCATAATCATCAATTACCACCTAAAATCGAGGCGAAGGGAAATGTAACGTCCACCACTGGTGATATTTCAAATGGACGAAGCTTAAGTTCGATTCAGGGGGAAACTGAGAGAGAAGGGTAGGTTGCCCCAAAAGACAGCCGTCTCCCGAATTCCACTGAGGAAGAACTGCCCACTGCATGCAGTGCAGAAACGTGCATGACTCCGTGGACGCTTGGTCAGCAAATTGACGCCTTGGTTCAAGAAGCAAGTGATGGAGAAACTTGACTAAGAGCGTCCTCTGCCCTAGGCTCCACAAAACATGCAATTCCCGTCGCGGCATAGTCTTCTCATAAGCCTGTTGCAAGTTCAACTGGCTCATGAAGACCATGCCGCTACCATAAAAACCTGTATTATATACTGCATAACTCTGCCTAGCGACGGGGCGGTGTCACTTGTGAAATGGGCCCAACCCGGCCAGGATTTTCTACCAATAGTTGGTGCCCTATCCTCAACTGGTCACTATGGTCGAAAACGCAGCATAAGGTGGTCCATACCACGCTTGACACAGTACCGTCGCTTTGTTTCGTTACGCCTTCCACGTCGATTTGCCCGAAAAAGGAGACTCCGCTAATGTATTTATTTGCACTTTACTCCTCCGGTTTTCTTCAGAGTTCAGATGCGGGTGGCTTGGACCCAGTGCACAACATCGTGGAAAAAGCCCATCCTGCAGTCGTATGCTCGCTGTGGAGGATGGTCGAGAGGGTTAGCGGATAATGAAGAACAGGTTAACGGTATAATGAAGTTGTGACCCTTTCTGAACCATTGCATCACAATGGCTGAGAGAAATTACTTTTTCGACCAGCTGATAGTGGAAGTCAAAAGCATGGCGTCCACATAAAAAACATCAATCGATGATGAACAACAATTCGCTCATTCAGTCCGACGGGAGGATGCGTCCTGGAGGCAACTAAGACTCCCAGATGATTTTCTTTAGTGACAGATGGAATAAAAAGTGTGAGTAGCTCAGGATTTCGCACATAGAAGCCCATCTGAAATATCTCCGAAATTAGCGGTTCTCGTGTAGGAGTGTGACTTTTTTCGAAAAGAGAACTTTATAGTTACGAAAGATCCTTCGAACGATTGCGTACTAGGGAGGTTAGGGCGCTTCAAAGTGTAAAACTCGCATTTCTTTCAACCGGTCAAACGATTTCTTTTGAATTGAAATAAGACTTACTAGAGATATTTCTGAAACCGGAGGAGCTCCAGAATTAGTTTGATGCAATTGCAAAATGAAATACTCAGTACAATACCCACCCTAATTCTCTAAAAAAAACGAAAAAAAACCCATCTAGGGCTCCTTTTCCGCTTTTTTCAACCCGTAACTGCCAGATTTGCTGTTATTAGAGACTTACTAGAAAACGCTAAACATCGTGCATTGAGCTCGTCAAACCTCTATACGATGATTTCGAAAAGTCTATTAATTCTACGAAAAATCTATTTTTTTCTTCGTTCTAAACAGGAGTGATCTGTGGGGCGGGGGGGGGACTCGCTAGGCGCGTATTGGAGACAGAGAATGATTGAAAAAAAGCTAGTTTCGGATAGAAAAACTGATATTGTTGTGTCTCTGTGTGCACTAGAAAATTCTATCATCTTTCAAAATTCTAAACGAACAAAGCATTCGCGCAAAATTGACAATTCCATCAAGAATTCTTCACTTCTTAGGAAATCGCTACAAAAAATGAGAACATTTGTGTGACACAGCCATCGTTTTCAATCATTCCTGACATACAAAAGTAATACATTGAACCGTTAAATGAATCTCATTCCAACGATTCCCTCTACTTATAAGTACATATAGCGAGACTCTCTCGCTAACGAGTCCCCCCCCCCAGATAACCTCGTCATCCGGGCAGTTGATTAGGGCGGTCTCAACGGGCCGCCAGCCGTGCAGGAACTATTTGCTTTTTTAGGCTAATTTAGTCATTTTTTCCACCTTGTGAAGATAAGGAGCTGCTAATCTAGGAAAAGGTAGCCAAA
Source organism: Cooperia oncophora (assembly GCA_036418165.1). NCBI lineage: Eukaryota > Metazoa > Nematoda > Chromadorea > Rhabditida > Trichostrongylidae > Cooperia > Cooperia oncophora. The sequence goes on from MU912066.1 coordinate 53,474, forward strand.
ACAGTGTAAAGTTGGAAAAGCAACTAAATTAAAAAAGGGGGGGGCCTGGAAAAAGCAAATAGTTCCTGGCACGCGCTGCGGCCCGTTGACGACCGCCCTAATCAACTGCCCGGATGACGAGGGTACTTTGTTAAGAAGAAGTCCTAATAACTAGGATTCCACAGATTTTCAGAGCACCATCGTATACAGCTTGACGAGTTGAATGCAACGGTTGTGTGTAAGTAAAATAAACAGAAATTAAGTCACAGCAAAAAAAAGACGAAATAAGAACGCAGATCATCGTTTTTTTTAGTTTTTCCGAAACAAATTGGGGACGCGCGTATGTATTGACGTTGCTGGTTTTTTCCTCAAAGTTCTATTTTCAAGAAAAAATTAGCGAGCGTCCAGAGAAGAATGCTCCACCAAAATAACCCTTCCACAGCAGTTGGGAGTACTAATGCGCGAAATTGATTCGATGCTATCTACAAATTACATTACGAGGTTCGTGTTTTTTTTCTGGGGGGGTATTGACACCGCTAGTTCACTCATCATATAGTGCACCCTTCTTTGGTGCTTCACATGTTAGAGCTCGCCAAGTTTGGCCATAAATGAAAGCGCTCATTACTAATGCTGAGTGATAACATTTCATGGGCATGTTTTCACATCGCACTTGCTAGTCCGAGCGCCAGCCATCTCCTTTATCAGTTGCCGTCGCTGGAAAAAGAAGAACTTCTTTGTCCTTTCTCTGCTGCACTACAATGCACACTTATGCAAAACCTGTACGTTTGAATTCAGATATTCCCACCAAGGGGGTCACTTTGGTTTTCAAAATGTATTTTTAGGTCTTTGATCTTGAGGTATTTTGGAAAGATAAAGTAGTCAAATGATGTGTTTTTTTATTATAATTTATTCTCTTTGATATTTGCATATCGTTCTGCAAAACTGTTCGGCTAAGTGACAGGACCATCCAGCAAAAAACCACTCCTGATAGCCTTCTTCACCAAAGCGGAGGGTTCATCGGCTCTTCGAGCTAATCGCATCAAAACTATGAAAGATAGAAATAGAATACAAGCTACTTCTTGGCTCACTAGAACTGTAAGCAAATTACAACATCTTGCTGAGCTTCTGGGACCAATTCTCGAATTGGATGATTCACCCTTCATTCAAAGGCCCGAGAATTTTCCACAAATACAGATGCTACTTCGTGAGTATCGAGGAAGAAAGAAAAATCTCGCCCACATCGAAAAAACCAACAGGATTTTCTTACCTACTTACCATAAAACTTTATGAGGAAGTATATTAGATAACTCGAAAAAAAAACTCGAGTTTTGAATTTACCTAGGTTATGTTATTACAGGCGACACCTTTCGTCTACCCGTTTCACGAACAGTTGACGACTAATTGTAAGATTGACGTACATGGTGAGGTATGCACGCCGGAAATGTGAGATTTTTATTTTGGAAAATATGCATTGAAATCAAAATGTGAGGTACGGTGTGATGAAAACTTATTTGAAAAGGTGTTAAAAGCGACAAATGAAATGGATAAAGGATAAAGTCTTCGCCGTTGATCAATCCCTTTGTGGGATGCGGCACGCATTCTACTTCCATTCAGAATCGTAGTGGCTTATTGAATGCGATGTGGCCTATACAATGACTTGCGGTGGCCAGCCGATGTACAAGTCATGTTTATCCTCCCAGACGAATCTGGTACCAATTTACCGTCCCCGGAGGGTAGAAGGCTTGGTTGGCCTGGGCGAAAGTCGATCCGGAATTTGAACCCAGGACCGCGCTAGTTAAGCGCGCCAATCTTCACTGCACCACCTCCACCTATAAATCACCACCCCACTGTAAATGCAATGAGGTCTATAGAAACCATTAAGGGAGTGAGTGGCAAACGTGATTTCGCCCACGGCGCATTACGCTCGTAGCACGGCAGGATTCAGACAGTGCCATTGTGCCTCCCACAGTCTTGTGTCCCTCCTCATCTCCACTTAAAGGCAAGTTGCACGATAAATCCCCAAGAAGCGTAGGATAAATACTCCCAGCAGGATAGAGTTCGGCGCCCTAGAGCAGGCCCTGAGTGGCGCCACTTCTAAGAAAGGTACCCTACAGCGCCCTATCAAGTTGCAATGCGCTCTCCAAACCCGCCCGCTCAGAAATCTACGAACGTGCCTGATGCTCGTATGGCTTCATTGCGACTTGCATTATGAAGCGAAGTAATTGACATGAAACGACTGCGGTGTGGCGTTGAAATATGTGTACACCAGTCGGATCGCCCACCTTCGGCGGGCGATCCTCCTTCCGCGTGTGAAGTGGGTCCCTGGCATTCCTACTGAGGCCCAGTCGGATCGCCCGCCTTCGGCAGCCTTCCAACCTTAGCCACAGCCAACAGTCGGATCGCCCGAATGAAGTAAGGGCAAGACACGCTTCAGCAAAGTATGCGGCACAAAGTTTATATTTTGTCTCAGAAAATGAGATAGTGGGAACATGGAAAAAAAGGCAAATCGAAAATTTATACCTTATTTGTATTTATTTATTTGTTTATTTACTTATTTACCTGTTATTTATTCTACAACAATCCAAATACCCATACTACCACTTCAGTTTTCCACTGAGCACCCAGTTTCCACTTCCCACTCCTTGACTTTACGAAAATTTTACAACCGTCCACTAGGGGGGTATATACCAAATGTGAAACGGTAATGTCCTGGAATTGCAGAAAAAAAATTTTTCTGTGGTTAAGGTTGGAAGGCTGCCGAAGGCTTGCGATCCGACTGGGCCTCAG